>JASPKZ010009135.1:0-105430 GCA_030220185.1 Diploptera punctata
AAGAACGGGGTTTCTTTGCCCCGATGATATTATTGGTGATATTGCTAATGGTGCGCCAGGAGGTCCCTAATCCACCTAAGTTTCCCTAAGATGAATATGAATTAATGATTGTTGCGTGCGTTGGCCATATGATTTCGTTCGGGGACCGTTTTGTCTTAGAGGTGAGGAAAAAAACCCCGATACAAGCCTCACCCAGAAATCTGTCCCGACCGGGGTCGCCCAGGCCGTTGCGTGAAAAGGCAGCACGGGACGCTACCCTCGGACCACGGCGTTGCATTTCTAGATAAGAACACTATAAATCTCACAACACCTCTCTTGGCAGGACATTTGGTTGATGGCAAATAGAGGAGGGCCATGTAAAATCCTTTATATAAACAAACAGAGGAAAGCTGCCATTATGTAGGCCATTATGAAGGTGAGAGAATAATATTAAGTCATGATTTGACGGTGGTAGATTATACAAGGAGAATATTGGAAAACCTTTAGCTAAGGATGGAAATGTCTCGCGGCCATGCACGCGATTATTTTATAGTACCAGTGGGTTTAGGTTTCTTATTGGTTGCGAAACATGCTCTTCTTTAAGGGAGGAAGAAGATAACTAGCATTTCATTTCAGAATAAAGTTCTTAGGAAAATGAAGAGATGTGATGTAAGAAACTACACATGGTGAACTATATGATTGTATATGAGCCCAGATATTGAACAGTTAAGAAGTCTCGTAGACTGCTATGGACGGACATGTTTGCATGTATGGGGGAATTGAAAAAATACTTACTTGCATCCAGATGGAAAAACTCACATTTAGTTGTGTGTATTTTTCTTACCATGATTGCTCAACGTACGTCAAAATTCATTACAATACATATATATAATATCTATAAATATATACTAATAATATACTAATAATTTTCCGCTACCAGATTTTTAAAAACTTTTTAATTTCGTATGAAATGCGGGTTTTTTTTTTAGCATAGAAAATACAAAAATGTTGCCGTAATAAAAAACAACTGCCGTGAGGAGCACCGCCAATGTATGTGAAAAATGAAAAAGCATTGTAAATTGAATCTATGAAATGCACATAATTTACAGGTTAATTAGTTTGCAACCCAACCTTTGTGGAATGCAAAGAATCCTTTATCAGTAAACCTAAATACCTATTGTGATCATGTTTCAAATATTAAATACATTTGAAACTGCTTTACACCATAACTTATTTCTCTTTCTTATATATCTTACTTTTAAATTAAAAAAACCAGAAACTTTAATAAAACTTATATAATTCCCCCTTGGTTAGTTTATATATATTGAGACTGATAAGAAAATAAATAAGTACTCGACGGACTTGAACCCGAACCTCTGGATTTATCCCAACGCCTATCCGATTACTTACTACTTTTCATTATAGATATATATATATATCTATATATATATATATATATAATTCTCATTAATACTAGATTATGTATGTAGTGGGACATGATTCCAGACGGTCTCGGTTTTCAAGTCCAGTCCGAGCATTTAATGTTCTTTGTCCTATTAAGCGTGTAATAGGTCAATGTCAAAAAAATTTAATTATAACATATAATAATTAATAAATACGAATACGTTTACCCACATCCTTTCTCTTCTTCTTCTTCTTCTCGTATCAGTCTTCTTCCCACTCTTCTTCTTCTTCTACGGTCATTATTAGTATTATTTCTATTATGATATTATTATTATTATCATCATTATTCTCTCTCCGTCAAATGTTTATTTTTCTATGTATTATAGCGGTCGTTGTAATGAAAGTAGGATGCGAAGTAGTATTTCTATGTGTTATGTATTTTTTTAAGCTATATAACAGAAGGTAAATTGTTTACTAGATATTTTAGTGCAACTCTCTATACGTGATCAGACTTTTCTAATTATGCCAAATATCACAAACAATAAAATATTTTTGTGTGTGTGTGTTTGTTGTTTGTGTTTGTTGTGTGGTGTGTGTGAGGGTGTGTGAGTGTGTGTGATGTGTGTGGTGTGGCCTGTGGGTGTGTGTATGAGAGCCTCTGAGGAAAAGTACAGGGGGCAGCATAAGTAGGGTGGTAAACCGAAAAATGTCAAATATATGATGTTCGATTAGCTTACCAACGTCTATACAAAAAGCAACACCGAAATTGTTCCCTAGTTAGCCAAATACATTGAAGCAGTAGTGTTGGAACATTATATCCTGAAACGTCCCGTATTCAACCCCACCACTTTCAACCAATCTGATTTTTTCCTCAGAAACACTCTGCTTGTGGTCAACTGACTTTATGCCCGCAGATATAATCGTGTTTTTCTCATCCAAGTAATAACTTCAAGGCGCCTCTTTCAAGCGGAGAGCTAACCACTTGTCTCTGCTGATATTGTTTAGGGAAACAACAAACTCTTGATACTATCCACCCCTTATGTCCATGGTCGCGAGGACATAAGCCTCTCCATATTTCCCTATCCTGAGCTAATGTTTTTCGAATCATCACATGTTATCTTCTACTTCCTTGCATCATGTGTCAATGTTATTCTTGTACCTCAATTAGGACAAATAAAGCAGCTTGGGTAATACCTGCCTCACGTGGAATGTAAGGGTAGACAACCAGACATAGGGCCTATCACTTTTAGGGATTTTTTTCACGCCGCTCTCCAGGCAAACCCGCCATTCAGTTTCAAAAACCCATGTTATAGTTACAATTTCCTTTTTCGAAAGCACCAGGTTGTCTTACGACGATTTCTGACATTGCTTCCTGTGCCATGGCGTACCTTTGTGTTACTCTCATTTGAGGTTGGGGCGCCTTGTTAGCCCAAATGACCTGATGGGTGATAAATGGATAAACAAAGCTCGAGGATAGTTCTAAACCCTAAACTTAAACTAAAATTAGACGGTGTGTATGACATCAGCCGGCTTATGTCGCCATTATGCAATTTTCGAGAAAAAATATGTTTTTAAATTTGTCAGTCTTCACTATTTATTGTAGCGCCAAACTAACAATACTGGATATTGCAAGTTATTTTCCTTGTTTGACAGTTTATGGCATCAACAATGTAAGAGCGGGGAACATTTGGCGTTTAACTACATGAATGTAAAATTTAGATTAGCATTTATGAAGATCTGGTTCATACAAACCGGTTCGATGCAAACCACAGAATCTCTGATAGGACTGATGGTGTTTTACATTATCTTTAATAATTAAGGTTATATTTAAAGATTTGGTGGTAAAAGTGTGCGTACATTTACTTCATTGTGGCAGTGCAACCAGATGACATGAAAATATAATTTTTAATAATATGCGTTTAGAGCGATTGATGCATAACACAGTTTCTACACCATGGGAGACCTAAAAAATCATCGACTGCGTCCCGCTTTTGTAGTCGCGGAAACGTTGTGACCAGCGGCAAAGATCTAAAACCTCGTAGAGGAAGTTAGACTTATGCCTACTTTTTTTTTTGTTTCTCACACAAACATTTGAATAGTTTATTTATTTAAGTGCAGTGGCGTTTCGTTTGAAATCTCATTAGCCAACAATTGACTAGGGAAAATAAGAAGCAATAAGAATAAAGATTATAGAAGGTTCATCATCTTGTCAGTACCTGAGCCGGAAACTGCTGGTTGTTAGGGTTGGGCAATTTCGGGATGTGATGAGCATCCATATCTTCCATATGTTTTGCAGGGAGGATGATATTGTTGAGGTTGTAGAAACCGAGGCGATGAGGGTGTTTACCAGGCAAACCGTTTGAATAGTTAGATTTTTTGACTGTCTTTTGTTTGTTCCCACACACACACAGTTGAATAATATATACTCTCTATTGCATTTTTCTTTTTTTTTTTTCGAAACGCTCCAGGTTGCCTTTCGACATTCCTGGTTTCTCTCAAGACATGCCGTGCTTGAAACCCACTTCTGAGGTTGGGGCGCCTGAAAGGCGGGGTTTACTACTTTTGCCCCGATGATATGATGGGTGATAATTATGTTAATGGTGCGCCAGGAGATGTCCCTAATCCTAAGCTTAACCTAGGGATGAATATGAATTATGACGGTTGCGTTGGTCATATGATTTCGGGGACCGTTTGTCTTAGAGGTGAGAAAAACCCCGATAAAAGCCTTACCCAGAAAAACTGTCCCGACCAGGGATCGAACCGAGGCTCGCTGCGAGAAAAGGTAGCACGGTACCTCGAGACCACGGCGTTGGATTTCTATGAATAAGAACACTAAATATCTCACACACCTCTATTGGCAGGACATTTGGTATTGATGGAAAATAGAAGAGGGCCATGAAAATCTCCTTGTATAGAAAAAACCAGAGGAAAAGCTGGGCATTAGGTAGGCCAGTATTGAGGTGAGAGAATAACATTAATCATGCTTTGAAGGATGTAGATTATACAGGAGATTGATTGGAAAACATTAGCTAAAGATGGGAATGTCTGCGGGGCCATGAACCTATTGTTTTTATAGTACCAGTGAGTTAGTTATCATTGAATGCGAAACATGGCTCTTACTTTAAGGGAGGAAAGAAGATTACGAGCATTTCAGAAAAAAGTTCTTAGGAAAATGACAGACAAGTGAATGGAGAAAGCTACAAATTGGTGAACTATATGATATGTATAGGAAGCCAGATATATTAACAGTTAAATGTCGTAGACTGCGATGGGCAGGACATGTTGCATGTATGGGGGAATTGAAAAATACTTACTTGCATGCCAGAGGGAAAAACTCACATTTAGTTGTGTGTATTTTCCTTACCATGCATTGCTCAACGTAAAAAATTTAATTGCAATGCATATATATATATATATAATAATTATAATAATAATAATTTCCGCTACCCAAGATTTATTAAACACATTATTAATTTCGTATGAAATGCGGTTTTTTTTAGCATAGAAAATAACAAAAATATTGACGTAATAAAACAACTGCCGTTGCGGAGCAACGCCAATATATGTGAAAATTGAAAAAGTCAGTTTTAATTTGAATCTAATGAAATGCGCATAATTTACAGGTTTAATCTAGTTTGCAACCCGAACCTTTGTGGAATGAAGAAGAATCCTTTATCAGGTAAACACTAAATACCATATTTATTATCATGTTTCAAATATATTACAGTTGAAAGCTAACTAACTGCTTTACACATATAACATATACGTTTCTCTTTCTATATATATCTTACAATTTAAATTTAAAAACCCGCAACTTTTATATAAAACTTATATAATTCCTCCTTTTTTAGTTTATATATATTTCAGACATGATAAGAAAAATAAATAAATGCTCGGACGGGACTTGAACCCGAACCTCTGGATACATCCCAGCGCTACCAATTACGCCATTATATATATATATATATATATATATATATATGTATATAAATTCTCATTATTACTAGATATGTATGTAGTGGGACATAAATCCAGAGGACTCGGTTCAAGTCCCGTTAGAGCATTTATTTTTCTTATGTCCTATTAAGTTTGCAATAGGTCAATGTCAAAAATTTAAATATAACATATAATAATAATAATAATAAAAACGATACGTTTTACAAATCCTTTCTTCCTCTTCTTCCTCTTCTTCTTCTTCTTCTTCTTCTCCCTCTTCCTCTTCTTCTTCTTCTTCTTCTTCTCGTTATTATTATTATTATTATTATTATTATTATTATCATTATCATTATTCTCTCTCCGTCAATGTTATTTTTCTATGTATATAGCGGCGTAATGGAAGTAGGTGCGAGTATTTTCTATTATTTTATGTATTTTTTTTATATCTAAAGAAGTAAATTTGTTTAATATATATTTTAGTGCACTCTCTATACCATGATCAAACTTTTCTTAATTATGCCAAATATCACAAACAGTAAATATGTATGTATGTGTGTGTGTGTGTGTGTGTGTGTGTGTGTGTGTGTGTGTGTTGAGCCTCTGAGGAAAATACAGGCTGCAGCATAAGTCAGTTAACCGAAAAATGCAAATATATTATTTTCTGTAGCTTACAACGTCTATACAAAAGCAACACCCAAATTGTTCCCTAGTTAGCAAATTACCTGAAGCAGTAGTGTTTGAAATTATATCCTGAAGGTACTGTATTCAAACCCCACTCTCAACCAATCTGAATTTTTTCCTCGGAAACATCTGCTGTGGTCAACTGACTTTATGCCGCAGATATAATCGGGTTTTCTCATCCAAGTAATAACTACAAGGCGCCTCTTTCAAGCGAAGAGCTAACCACTTGTCTCTGCTGATATGTGTAGGGAAACAACAAACTCATTGATACTATCCACCCCTTAAGTCCATGGTCGCGCGGACATAAGCTCTCCATATTTCCCTATCCTGAGCTAATGTTTTCCAATCATCCCATTTATAATCTACTTCATTGCATCATGGTCAATGTTATTCTTGTACCTCAATTAGGACAAATAAAGCAGCTTGGGTAATAACTGCCTCACGTGGGAATGTAAGGGTAGTCACAGACATAGGGCCTATCACTTTTTAGGTTTTTTCACGCCGCTCTCCAGGCAAACCCGCCCCTCAGTTTCAAAAACCCATGTTATAGTTACATTTTCTTTTTCGAATGCACCTGGTTGTCTTACGACATTTCTGACATTGCTTCCTGACATGGCGTAATTGTAACTATCATTTGAGGTTGGGGCGCCTTGTTAGCCCAATGACATATGGGTGATAAATTGTAACATAGCTCGAGGATAGTTCTAAAACCTAAATGTATCCTAAATTAGACGGTGTTATGCATCAACCGGCTATGCGCCATTATGCAATTTCGAGAAAAATACGTTTACATTTGTCAGTCTTCACTATTTATTGTAGCGCCAAACTAACAGTACTGGATATTGCAAGTTATTTTCCTTGTTTGACAGTTATGCATCAAAATTGTAAGAGCGGGAACATTTGGCGCTTAATAATATTATTATTATTAATAATAATAATAATAATAATAATAATAATAATAATAATGCTTTATTTTAGCTTGCAGAGTTAAGGCCATAAGGCCTTCTCTTCCACTCAACCAGCGAATAGTAAAATTATACAAAAAATTACATACATATTACAATTTCAAGATATTAAAATTGTAACGCGAATTTCCATCCAGATTGTTCTAGTTTCAAATATTAACTAGACATTTAATTAAATCTAGATAATATAATTACAGGCCAGTAGTTTGAGATAAAAATGTAATATAGAGAAACATAACGAGTTTGCACTTCAATTAATCAGAATTTTATTAGAAATCCAAGGATCATATTACTTAATCGATATTATTAATTATATAAAAGTTGATTTGCCCTTATTAAAAATTACTTAGAAAACGCCTTTGGTTAAATTTGGGTTATGCCATTATAGTTGAAGCCAGAAAGTCTGGAAGTCATAGGGTATGACAAAGGTAGACCCAGATACCTGAATACAATAGATACCAAACCTTTGTTAATGAAAATGTGTCAGGACGTCTATTTGAAATGAGATTAAAATATCAGTCAAAATAATATTTATGAGTGACAAGGGAAACATCACTATGTCAGGATGAAGTTTCAAATATTAATTTAGATACTTATCAGTTAAAATATAAAATACAAAAAAAAAACTCAAAGGCCCAACTAGAAACAACTTGGCAACATTGTAGACAACTGGCTCGAAAAGCCACACCTTTTTATATATCTGTAATATATGTGCTCATATATTTAAACCAACAAGAAAAAAAAATGTATTCCTCCTCCTGTAGCGATCTGACGATCGAAAGAATACTGAGGTTTTCAAGATATACCAAATTGAGACGCGTGCAGTAACAGAAGTCTCCCAACTAGCTAAGGGAGGACATAAAAAGTTTCATTGTAATCGCGAGAAGCCTCCCAGATATCTAAGGGGAAAACATAGATTAAATTACATTGCGGATATTTATCCATAACTTTATATTATTATTTTAATAATAATAATTCTTCAGTATTCTAACGCAAAATCACATTGCTAACACAACGTATAATCAAATGTTTTCATTGTATCGAAAAGAAGTATAGTGAATACGATTTAAATAAATCGAGTGATTTATAAACTACAATTATTGAAAATACTATTGCTGCCCGTACAGTGCCTGCGTTATTCCCTGAGATAAGTTTCCTGATCGCTCATCGAACCCAACCTGACTAGACCGCGAGCATGAAATTCTCACATTACGGGGATTCCTTCTAATAAACCCTTGTATTAAACCCACATCCTGTGATAATCCATCACACTTGTATCCAACCCCTAGATTCTGTCCCAAAATACAGACTAAACAAATACAAAGATGATGTGATCTAATACTAGCTAATATTAACAAAAACATAGAATATAATAAAATTTAAATTATGTAAAGTGAAGTAAGTAGCCTCCTAGATGACTATTAATGGAATGCTCTATATGGTTGTTATGCAGTTATTGTTTTCATTGTGTCGAACTTAAGATATCAGTTAATTTGGATTTAAATAATGATAGCGATTGACAGTCCCTGACATGACTGGGAAGTGAGTACCAGGCTCTAGTCATAGATATTGTGTAAGATTCAGAGTATAGACAGGTCCTGTGTTGTGGTATCAAAAGTAAAGAAGAGTCTTGTGATCTTGTTCCTAAATTGTGATGAGCCGATCAACTTTGAAAACGTGTTGTTAAACAACTTGGTAAATATGTGTGCAGAATTTGGAATAGTAAGGTATGTGAATGTAAAGTTCTTCTGTCAATTAGGCATAGCCATGATAAGGCCTGAAATGAAGGAGACACGTGGTCATGACGACGGAGATTGAAGATAAATCGAATGCACGCATTATGAGCACGCTGTAGTCTGTCAGATAGATCAGTTGTCAGATTAGTCAGTAATATGTCGCAGTAGTCGAAGTGTGGCATTATAAGAGTCTGTACAAGTATTTGTTTTAATTTTGTAGGAAGGAAGTTTTTAAAACTATTTAGGGAGTGAAGAATTGAGAACACTTTCTTGCAGGTATTATTCACCTGGATTTTCCAGTCTAGGTGTTCGTCCATGTAAATATCCAGATTTTTTACTACTGAGCTGTTAGGGGATGTTTTTGTTATTTAGGAGAATGGTAGGGATATTTTCGTAATTTATAATGCTTTGGATTCGCCGATGTCCTATAATTATGCACTGTGTCTTGTCAGCATTTAGTTTAAGTCCATGTTTCTTCGACCATTGGGAAATTGAGTCTAGGTCACTATTTAATTTGTGTAGTGTGTCATGTACATCATCAGGATGGGAGTGAATGTAAATTTGCAAATCGTCAGCATATAGGTGATGTCGACAGTAAGTAAGTCTAGTGGATATATCGTTAATATAGATAGAGAATAGAAGTGGTCCTAACACTGAACCTTGTTGGACGCCACCCTTCAGTGATAGCCAGGATGAGGAAAGTTCTTGCATTGGATATACATTGCTGGCGATCATGAAGATAGGATCCAAGCCAGTTAACAGCATTGTCCGAAAGATTCAGAGTGCGTAATTTTGCTATTAATATGTCAGTGCCAGCAGTGTCGAAAGCTTTACTGAAGTCCAAGAGTGTAAATATTGTCATGTGGCCACTGTCCATTGCTTCACGCGCATCTTCGTTAACTTTAAGAAGTGCGGTTGCCGTACTATGGCCTGTCCTAAAACCTGATTGGTGTGGGTCGAGTATGTTATGAGTGTTAAGGTAATCAGTTAATTGTCCATGAACAATGCGCTCCAAAGCCTTAGATAGGACTGGGAGGATGCTGATTGGTCTAAAGTCGTTTGGTGTTACAGGTAATTTAATTTTAGGAATTGGTCTGACTATAGCTTTTTTCCAGAGTTCGGGGTAAGTTGAGGTCATGATTGAGGCATTAAATATATGGGTTACGGTTGCGAGTATGACATGGAGTATTTTCTTTAAAAAGTCGATACTTATATTGTCTATACCTTGTGCCTTAGTTCTAATGCGGTCCAGGGAAAGTGTAACGTCGATTGGCATTATATAGGAAAAGAAGAATTTTTCTCGGGAAGGAGTAGGTGTGGATAGGAGATCATCTATAGTTTGTTGTTTGGTCGTAGTGTTTATGTTAAGTGTGGCGTACGATGTGAAATGTTGGTTTAGATCGTCCAGTGATATGTTAGTGCCCTCTCCTTTGGTTGTCGGCTGCCGTTAGACCCATTGAGCTATTACGTTTCCACATATCACTTGCATTTATGTTTGGATCAATGAGACTATGAGCATACCGCAACTTAGCGTTCCTAATGTTTTGATTCGTTTTGTTTCTTAATGTCTTATATTGCCTTATATTTGCATTACTTTTGTCCCGTCTATATTTTCGAAAAGCAGCATCCCTCTCAGCCATCAGGAGTCGAATTTTGTGGGACATCCAGGGAGCTGGGGATTTAGTAATTCTTCTAGTCTTCAAGGGGGCAAGTTTGTCGTAAAGTTCTAATATCATATTGTTAAATTTAAGCAATTTTTCGTCAATTGTGCATAGAAACCAAATATCATGCCACGGCATCTCGATAACGTCTGCAATTAGAGCTGGGTGGGTAATATTTTTTTAATTTCGGTACGTCAATAATTTAGGACGAGTCCTAGGACACTGGAGAGAGTATTCGATATATATGACGTCATGGGCTGATACCCGGGGGCAGATATTTGTCCATAGTTTATAATTTTCTGTGAATTTGTCGTGGCTATGATGTCTATTAATGTATCAGTCGTCGATGTGTGATGGGTTGGTTGTAAAGGCAAGACATGCATATTGCATGCGTGAAATAATGCGAGTAGTTCTGATGATGATGATGAGGAAGAAAGTAAGTTAGAGTTAAAGTCGCCCATTACTATAACATGCTGATAATGCGGCAGTAAACTTAATAAAGGTGTTTCTATGTCACTAAGATACTCTACTTTCGGAGGTTTGTACACCACACACAGGTGACATCTCTGTAAACTAACTGAAATATCAATGAAGAGGAATTCTGGTCGTGCATTGTAATCAGGGGAGGAGTGAAGAATGAATTTGGGCTCTAAGTTCGATTTGATATACATCGCAACTCCCCCACCTCTTTTTCCTAGTCTATCATTGCGACAGGGGTGTACCCGTCAATATCAACAAGTGAGGAGCGAAGGGAAGGTTTAAGCCAGGACTCAGATATTAAGATCGCATGCAGGGAGTTCTCGGAAAATAAATGTCGAATTTTATGAAAGTGAGGCAGAATGCTTTGAGCATTAATATGGGCGATTTTAAGAGTAGTTGGACGAGGAGAAAAGCATTCTTTTAGCAGGTAGGCAGTGGTGGGGTGAAAAGAATGTGAGGATTCATTGGCATTGTCATTTGAAGAAAGGGTAGTAATTTCATTAGGGTTGGTCATGTTGAAAGTATGTCAGGGGCTGCAAATATTTGACTAAATCTTGGAAGATCAATTGTACGAACTTTTACAAATAATGAAAATTTAACTACATGATGTAAAATTTAGATTAGCATTTATGAAGATCTGGTTCCATACCAGTTTGATGCAAAACACAGAATCTCTGATAGGACTGATGGTGTTTACATTTTCTTTAATAATAAGGTTATATTTAAAGATTTGGTGGTAAAAGTGTGCGTACACTTACTTCATGAGGCAGTGCAACAGATGACATCAAAATATAATTTTTAATAATTGCGCTTAGCCGATTGATGCATAACACAGTTTCTAAACCAAGGGAGACCTAAAAAATCATCGACTGCGTCAGGTTTTTGTAGTCTCGATCCTTGGGACCAGCGGCAAAGATCTAAAACCCGTAGAGAAGTTAGACTTATGGCTATCTTTTGTTTTTTGTTTCTCACACAAACAGTTGAATAGTTTATTTATTTAAATGCAGTGGCGTTTGAAATCTCATTAGCCAACAATGACTAGGGAAAACAAGCAATAACAATAAAGATTATAGAAAGTTCATCATCTTTTCAGTATCTGAGCACGAAACTGTTAGTTGTTAGGGTTGGTCAAGTTCGGATGTGATGAGCATCCATATCTTCCATAGTGTTGCAGAGGATACATTGTTGAGTTGGTAGAAGACCGAGGCGATGAAGTTGTTTACCAGGCAAACAGTTGAATAGTTAGATTTTTGACTGTCTTTTGTTTGGTTCCACACACACACAGTTGAATAATATATTCTATTTGTATTGCGATTTTTTTTTCAAAATGCCCCAGGTTGTATTTCGACATTCCTGGTTTCTCTCTTGACATGGCGTGCTTGTAACCCACTTCTGAGGTTGGGGCGCCTGAAAGACATTTACATTGATACATTTTTGTATCTTCAACTGTTTATAATTAGTGTAGTGTATATCTATATTTGTCGAATATTTATTTGTATTTGTGCTGGTTGAGTGGAAGAGAGGGCCTTATGGCCTTAACTTTGCCAGAATAAATAAAGTATTATTATTATTATTATTATTATTATTATTATTGTTAAAGGTGGGGTTACGTTGCCCCGATGATATTATGGGTGATAATGATGATGATGGTCCGCCAGGAGAGTCCCTAATCCTAAGCTTAACATAAGATGAATATGAATTATGATGGTTGCGTTGGCCATATGATATCGGGGGGAAAGTTTGGGCCTTAAAGTTTCCCTGACATTTTTCTTAGAGGTGAGGAAAAACCCCGATAAAAGCCTCACCCAGAAAAACTGTTCCGACGGGGGATCGAACCCGGGGCCGTTGCGTGAAAAGGCAGCACGCTACCTCGAGACCACGGCGTTGGATTTCTATGAATAAGAACACTAAAATCTCACACACCTCTATTGGCAGGACATTTGGTATTGATGGCAAATAGAAGAAGGCCATGAAAACTCCTTGTATAGAAAAACCAGAGGAAATGCTGCCATTAGGTAGGCCAAGTATGAGGTGAGAGAATAACATTAGTCATGTTTTGAAGGATGTAGGTTATACAGGAGATGACTGGAAAACATTAGCTAAAGATGGGAATGTCTGCGAGGCCATGAACCTACTGTTTTTATAGTACCAGTGAGTTAGTTATTATTGGATGCGAAACTTGGCTCTTACTTTATGGGAGGAAAGAAGATTACGAGCATTTCAGAATAAAGTTCTTAGGAAAATGAACAGACAGGTGAATGGAGATAACTTCACAATAGTGAACTATATGATATGTATAGGAAGCCAGATATATTACCCATCCAAGTGTTTTGTGCAGGCGGAAAAGATGTTAACTAACAAACTGTCTTTCTCTTTCTATTCCTTACTATGTTGCCACTTCCTGTCCTTTGAATTATGTTGTTTGATTGGCAGGTAGAGAGCTGACAAATACTATGTATTTTAATGATCCGTCATTCTGCGTGGTCAGTGGCTGAATGACTAACTTGACAACCCTGTTACTTTTGGGGTTACGCCTAGGAATGAGCTGTCCATTCCTTGCCCTTCCCATTACATGTTGCCACTTGTGATTTATTGTCAGGCTGGTAACGGAGAGACGACAAATACTGTGATTTTAAATGATCCGACCGCTTGAGCGTTCAGTGCTTAAATGACTAATTTGACAACCATGTTAAGATCTTTCACACGTGTTTAGGGATTCTCCCCCCACATTTGATTATTGAAAAATTTCAATACGTGATCGGATGTACAGTTTTCTCCTAATCCCTTCCACAGATTCAGCAGATCGGCGACACTAGCGCTAAAACTCTTCCCCTCCGCCCGTGAACAGTTAACTTGGCTGTGTAATATTAACAGTTAAGTCTCGTAGACTGCGATGGGCAGGACATGTTGCATGTATGGGGGAATTGAAAAATACTTACTTGCATGCCAGAGGGAAAAACTCACATTTAGTTGTGTGTATTTTTCTTACCATGCATTGCTCAACGTCAAAACTTTAATTACAATACATATATATATAATAATAATAATTTCCGCTACCCAAGATTTATTAAAAAGTTTGTTAATTTCATATGAAATGCGGGTTTTTTTAGCATAGAAAATAACAAAAATGTTGACGTAATAAAACAACTGCCGTTGCGGAGCAACGCCAATGTATGTGAAAATTGAAAAAGTCAGTTTTAATTTGAATCTGATGAAATGCACATAATTTACAGGTTTAATCTAGTTTGCAACCCGAACCTTTGTGGAATGAAGAAGAATCCTTTAACAGGTAAACACTAAATACCATATTTATTATCATGTTTCAAAATATTTCAAAATACATTTGAAACTGCTTTACACATATAACATATATGTTTCTCTTTCTATATATATCTTACATTTTAAATTAAAAAACCCGCAACTTTTATATAAAACTTATATAATTCCCCCTTGCTTAGTTTATATATATTTGAGACATGATAAGAAAAATAAATACGTGCTCGGACGGGACTTGAACCCGAACATCTGGATTTATCCCAGCGCGCTACTGATTACGCCATTATATATATATATATATATATATATATATATATATATATATATATAAATTCTCATTAATACTAGATATGTATGTAGTGGGACATTATTCCATAGGTCTCGGTTCAAGTCCCGTCCGAGCATTTATTTTTCTTTTGTCCTATTAAGCTTGCAATAGGTCAATGTCAAAAATTTAATTTTAACATGTAATAATAATAAATATGATACGTTTTACACATCCTTTCTTCTTCTTCTTCTTCTTCTTAATCTTCCTCTTCTTCCCCTTCTTCTTCTTCTTCTTCTTCCCCTCTTCCTCCTCCTCTTCTTCTACTTCTTCATCTTCTACTTCTTCTTCTTCTTCTTCGTCATTATTATTATCATTATTATTATTATTATCATTATTATTATTATTATCATAATTCTGTCTACGTCAATGTTATTTTTCTATGTATATAGCGGCGTAATGGAAGTAGGTGCGAGTATTTTCTATTATTTTATGTATTTTTTTTATGATCTAAAGAAGTAAATTTGTTTAATACATATTTTAGTGCACTCTCTATACGATGATCAAACTTTTCTTAATTATGCCAAATATCACAAACAGTAAATATGTATGTGTGTGTGTGTGTGTGTGTGTGTGTGTGTGTGTGTGTAGAGCCTCTGAGGAAAATACAGGTGGCAGCATAAGTCAGTTAACTGAAAAATGCAAATATATTATTTTCTGTAGCTTTCAACGTCTATACAAATAGCAACACCGAAATTGTTCCCTAGTTAGCAAATTACCTGAAGCAGTAGTGTTTGAAATTATATCCTGAACGTCCCGTATTCAAACCCCACTTTCAACCAATCTGATTTTTTTCCTCGGAACCATCTGCTGTGGTCAACTGACTTTATTCCGCAGATATAATCGGGTTTTCTCATCCAAGTAATAACTACAAGGCGCCTCTTTCAAGCGAAGAGCTAACCACTTGTCTCTGCTGATATGTGTAGCGAAACACCAAACTCATTGATATTATCCACCCCTTAAGTCCATCGTCGCGCGGACATAAGCTCTCCATATTTCCCTATCATGAGCTAATGTTTTCCAATCATCTCATGTATAATCTACTTCCTTGCATCATGGTCAATGTTATTCTTGTACCTCAATTAGGACAAATAAAGCAGATTGGGTAACACCTGCCTCACGTGGGAATGTAAGGGTAGACACAAACATAGGGCCTATCACTTTTTAGGATTTTTCACGCCGCTCTCCAGGCAAACCCGCCCCTCAGTTTCAAAAACCCATGTTATAGTTACATTTTTTTTGTCGAATGCACCAGGTTGTCTTACGACATTTCTGACATTGCTTCCTGACATGGCGTAATTGTAACTCTCATTTGAGGATGGGGCGCCTTGTTAGCCCAATGACATGATGGGTGATGAATGAAAACAAAGCTCGAAGATAGTTCTAAAACCTAAACTTAACCTAAATTAGACGGTGTTATGCATCAGCCGGCTATGCGCCATTATGCAAGTTTCAAGAAAAATATGTTTAAAATTTGTCAATCTTCACTATTTATTGTAGCGCCAAACTAACAATACTGGATATTACAAGTTATTTTCCTTGTTTGACAGTTATGCATCAACAATGTAAGAGCGGGAACATTTGGCGTTTAAGTACATGATGTAAAATTTAGATTAGCATTTATGAAGATCTGGTTTCATACCCGTTTGATGCAATACACAGAATCTCTGATAGGACTGATGGTGTTTACATTTTCTTTAATAATAAGGTTATATTTAAAGATTTGTTGGTAAAAGTGTGCGTACACTTATTTCATGAAGCAGTGCAACAGATGACATCAAAATATAATTTTTAATAATTGCGCTTAGCCGATTGATGCATAACACAATTTCTACACCATGGGAGACCTAAAAAATCATCGACTGCGACCGGCTTTTTTGTAGTCGCGATCCTTGGGACCTGCGGCAATGATCTAAAACCCGTAGAGAAGTTAGACTTATGACTATCTTTTTGTTTTTGTTTCTCACACAAACAGTTGAATAGTTTTTATTTATTTAAATGCAGTGGCGTTTGAAATCTCATTAGCCAACAATGACTAGGGAAAACAAGCAATAACAATAAAGATTATAGAAGGTTCATCATCTTTTCAGTATCTGAGAACGAAACTGCTGGTTGTTAGGGTTGGGCAAGTACGGATGTGATGAGCATCCATATCTTCCATAGTGTTGCAGAGGATACATTGTTGAGTTGGTAGAAGACCGAGGCGATGAAGGTGTTTACCAGGCAAATAGTTGAATAGTTAGATTTTTGACTGTCTTTTGTTTGGTTCCACACACACACTTGAATAATATATAGATTTTTTTTAAGATTTTAAGATTTATTTAGCCTGGTGGAGTTAAGGCCATGTGGCCTTCTCTTCCACTCACCAGGACAAACATATATTACATAAGAATATAACAATCTTAATTAACTCTAATATTAAACACTAAGTAAAAATTTGATCAAAAGATAATATCTAATATACATATTACGATCTATAATACAACCAGTTAATATTAGTTAAAATTAAGACTAAAACTAATAATAAAATGTATACAAGCAAGACATATTAAATTGTCCCTGTCTAGTGTATATAAAAAAACAGGAAAATAATGAGATATAGAAAACTAATTTTACGATTATACAATATTTAAAACAAAACAAATAAAAATATTTGTTATTCTTAATATTATTTACATAAATAATTAAATATATTAATATTGCTAAAAGAATACTATCAGTGAGGTGTATAAGTCAGTTTGTTATTAAATAATCCTTTAGTTTGTTTTTGAAGGATGTTATAGTTTGACAGTCTCTGACATAGGGTGGAAGGGAATTCCATGTTTTGGTAAGTGACACCGTAAAAGATAATGAATAATATACAGTGTGATGAGGCGGGATATAAAGGACAATGTGCTGATGGGATCGAGTGTCAAGATTATGTGTGTCGGATAGTCTGATGAAGCGGCGTGATAAATAATTAGGCGATGATGTGTGAAGTATTTTATAGAGAAGGGATAGGGAATGGACAGTTCTACGATCTCTTAGACGAAACCACGATAATTGTTCCAGGGACGGTGTAACATGGTCAAATTTGCGAATACCACAAATAAAACGTGCGCAAGAATTATGAACACGTTGAAGTCTTTGAGTGGAAATAATATTTAAGTCTGTAAAAAGAGTGTCACAATAATCAAAATGGGGCATTGCAAAGTGTTTCTACTAACATTTTTCCTAAGGGCGAATGGCAAACAATTTCGTACACGATTTAATGAATGTATTATTGAGAAGACTGTTTTGCATGTATGGTTTATTTGTGTATTCCAATTTAAGTTTTTGTCAATAAATACTCCTAGAATTTTTACTGTCTCACTATAAGGGATTTGAACTCCGTTTAGTGACACATGCGAAACTGTGTTTAGGTTAATTGTAGATAATAGTCTCTGATGACCCATAATGATTGATTGTGACTTTGTAGGATTTAATTGCAGTCCATATTTAACTGTCCAAGTCATTAGTGAGTCAAGATCCTCGTTAATTTTGGCAACAGCGTCATTTAGTGAATATTTGTCTGTGTGGATGTAGATTTGCATGTCGTCTGCAAATAAATTATGTTTGCAATGCTTTAGGGAGTTAGATATGTCATTTATGTAGATTGAAAAAAGCAAAGGTCCAAGTACCGAACCCTGTGGAACCCCAGCTTTACGGAAGGACCAAGAAGAAACATAATGTATGATTTCCTATAACAGATTGCTGGCGCTCATGAAGGTAGGAATTGAACCATTTCGTGGCACTATCAGAGAGTAAGAGGTTTTTAAGTTTATGCAACAATAAGTCCAAGTCTACCGTGTCGAATGCTTTACTAAAGTCCAGTAATGTAAGAACGGTAAGTTTTCGATTATCAGCAGCTTCGCGTATGTCTTCGCAAATATTTAGTAGAGCAGTATTTGTATTGTGTCCTGTCCTGAAGCCTGACTGAAATTGATCTAGAAGGTTGTAATCATTTAGGTATTCAGTCAGTTGTTTATGGACTAATCGTTCCAGAGCTTTTGAAAGAGTAGGTAAAATGCTAATGGGTCGAAAGTCGTTCGGGGTTGAGGGCGTTTTAACTTTAGGCAGTGGACGTACGAGGGCTTGTTTCCACAATGAGGGATATGTAGAAGTTTGTAGTGAGGAGTTAAAAATATGAGTTATAGTAGGTAGTATAGCTTCGATTATTTTATTCAGTAAAGTAATATTTATACGGTCAGTTCCTTCTGCTTTGGTTTTTATTCGCATGATGGCTTTCTTTACGGTCGTAGTCTGTAACATATGAGAAGTGGAAATGTTCTCTGTCGGGTTGATTTGTCAGTGATAATTCATTTATTGTTTGTTATTTATCCTTTGGAGTAGTAGTTATACCTGTGAAGTGATTATTGAGTGTGTCCAGGGAAACAGGTAAATTGTCTACCTGTGTGTCTTTTCTCCCAATTCCCATTCTATTCAAGTTTTTTCTAGATTTCTGAAGTATTGGTATTTGTTAGGGTTGTATAAATGTCTAAGTTTGGCGTTTCTTATAGCTTGATTTGTCTTGTTACGTAACTGTTTATATTGAGTGAGACTTGTGTCTGTTTTGTTGAGTCTATATTTCTTTATGTGCTGCGTCTCTATCAGTCATCAAGTTACGAATGAAAGAGTCATCCAGGGTGCAGGGCGTCGTTTCACGAGTTTAGTTTTTAGTGGGGCATGTCTGTTGTATAATTGTAGTATAAAGTCATTTAGTGTCTCAACTTTTTCATCTACAGAATGCAGCGTTCCATATGAATGCCACGGCATCTGCATACCTTCTTCAATTAGGGTTGCATTGTCTATATGTTTTAAGTCTCTATACGTAATAGTCTTTCGAGTCGGTTTAGGGCATTGCAGTGAATATGCTAAGAATATAATATCATGTGCTGATATTCCCGGGGCTGGCAGTTGCCGTGAGTAAGTACTCTGTCTAGATTATTAGTTGCAATTAAGTCAAGTACGTCTCAGAGTGATGAGTGTGATGTGTAGTTCGTAGGGGTAGGAGTGTCATATCACAAGCCTGGAACGTAGCCATCAGTTGTTGTGTATGTCTGTTATCAGTGTCTAGTAATTTTATATTAAAGTCGCCCATAACGATAACGTGTTTCATATTGTATTCGCGCGTTTTGTAAAGTGGACTCAATTCAGCGATGGCTTTTATTTTAGGAGGTTGGGAAATACTACACAGAGAAGACATTTTTTGAAACTGACAACTATTTCTATGAACATAATTTCGGCAGATGGTTCGTTATTAGATAGATACACAATTTTAGGAGTAAGGTCTGTTCTAACGAAGGCTCCAATACCGCCCCCGCGACTGTAACCACGATCGTGTCTAAGAAAAGTATAACCATCCATGTTATTAAAGAAGAGGTAATGGTGGGATTTAGCCACGTTTCAGATATGAGAAGAGCATGAATATTTAAAGAGAAGAAAATTGTTCTGACTTCATCTATATGTGCAGTAATACTTTGAGCATTGAAATGGGCTACCTGCAAGGAAGTAGGGTATGCGGACAAAGCTATTTGTAAAGCATTCCTTGAAGTAGTGGGGTCGAGAAGGGGAGTGGGAAGGTTATTGTCCTGTAGCCTGTCAAAGACTGTCAAAGGAAAATCATCATTTAAACGAAAAATGGTCCTAAAATATTTCAACAAACTTACAAACTAAACTTGGTATCACGTCACTAAGAATATCTTAATTTTATGTATTATTAATAAATTGTTTAAAGTGATAACTGTCGGTTATTCACTGGCCGTGTTTGCACTAATTATATTTCTGAGGCCCGGAGAATGATGCGATTGTTATCTCTTTCTTTAACATGGATTGCTCCGTCAATTGTCCACACATTTGTTACACCATATACTACCTGTATTGCATTTTTTTTTTTTTCCAAATGCCCCAGGTTGTCTTTCGACATTCCTGGTTTCTCTTTTGACATGGCGTGATTGTAACCCACTTCTAGGGTTGGGGCGCCTGAAAGGCGGGGTTACGTTGCCCCGATGATATGATGGGTGATAATGATGGTAATGGTGCGCCAGGAGAGTCCCTAATCCTAAGCTTAACCTAAGGTGAATATGCATTATGATGGTTGCGTTGGCCATATGATTTCGGGGACCGTTTGGGTCTTAAAGTTTCCCTGTCCATTTGTCTTAGAGGTGAGGAAAAATCCCGATAAAAGCCTCACCCAGAAAAAATGTCCCGACCGGGGATCGAACCCGGGCTCGCTGCGTTAAAAGGCAGCACGCTACCTCGAGACCACGGCGTCGGATTTCTATGAATAAGAACACTAAAATCTCACAGACCTCTATTGGCAGGACATTTGTTATTGATGGCAAATAGAAGAAGGCCGTGAAAACTTCTTGTAGAAAGAAACCAGAGGAAAGGCTGCCATTAGGTAGGCCAAGTATGAGGTGAGAGAATAACATTAGTCATGATTTTGAAGGATGTAGATTATACAGGAGATGATTGGAAAACATTAGCTAAGGATGGGAATGTCTGCGAGAGGCCATGAACCTATTGTTTTTATAGTACCAGTGAGTTAGTTATTATTGGATGCGAAATATTTCTCTTACTTTGAGGGAGGAAAGAAGATTACGAGCATTTCAGAATAAAGTTCTTAGGAAAATGAACAGACAGGTGAATGGAGAAAACTACACAATAGTGAACTATATGATATGTATAGGAAGCCAGATATATTAACAGTTAAGTCTCGTAGACTGCGATGGGCAGGACATGTTGCATGTATGGGGGAATTGAAAAATACTTACTTGCATGCCAGAGGGAAAAACTCACATTTAGTTGTGTGTATTTTTCTTACCATGCATTGCTCAACGTCAAAAATTTAATTACAATGCATATATATATATATATATATATATATATATATATATATATATAATAATTTCCGCTACTCAAGATTTATTAAAAACATTATTAATTTCGTATGAAATGCGGATTTTTTTAGCATAGAAAATAACACAAATGTTGACGTAATAAAACAACTGCCGTTGCGGAGCAACGCCAATGTATGTGAAAATTGAAAAAGTCAGTTTTAATTTGAATCTAATGAAATGTACATAATTTACACGTTTAATCTAGTTTGCAACCCGAACCTTTGTGGAATGAAGAAGAATCCTTTATCAGGTAAAGTAACACTAAATACCATATTTATTATCATGTTTCAAAATATATTACATTTGAAGCTGCTTTACACATATATCATATATGTTTCTCTTTCTATATATATCTTACATTTTAAATTAAAAAACCCGCAACTTTTATATAAAACTTATATAATTCCTCCTTTTTTTAGTATATATATATATATATATATATTTGAGACATGATAAGAAAAATAAATATATGCTCGGACGGGACTTGAACCCGAACCTCTGGATTTATCCCAGCGCGCTACCGATTACGCCATTATATATATATATATATATATATATATATATATATCATCATTCTCATTAATACTAGATATGTATGTAGTGGGACATAAATCAAGAGGTCTCGGTTCTAGTCCCGTCCGAGCATTTATGTTTCGTTATGTCCTATTAAGCTTGGCAATAGGTCAATGTCAAAAATTTTAATTATAACATATAACAATAATAAATAACGTTTTACACATCTTTTCTTCTTCTCTTCTTCTTTCTTCCCGTTCTTCTTCTTCTTTTTGTTCTCCCTCTTCCTCCTCCTCTTCTTCGTCATTATTAGTATTATTATTCGTTATTATTATTATTATTATTATTATTATTATCATTATTTCTCTCTCCGTCAAGTGTTATTTTTCTGTGTATATAGCGGGCGTAATGGAAGTAGGTGCGAGTGTTTTCTATTATTTTATGTATTTTTTTTATTATCTAAAGAAGTAAATTTGTTTAATATATATTTTAGTGCAGTCTCTATACGATGATCAAACTTTTCTTAATTATGCCAAATATCACCAAACAGTAAATATGCATGTGTGTGTGTGTGTGGTGGTGTGTGTTTGTGTGTTGTGTGTGTGTGTGTGTGTGTGTGTAGAGCATCTGAGGAAAATGCAGGTTGCAGCATAAGTCAGTTAACCGAATAATGCAAATATATTACTTTCTGTAGCTTACAACGTCTATACCAAAAGCAACACCGAAATTGTTGCCTAGTTAGCAAATTACCTGAAGCAGTAGTGTTTGCTACCGTCGATATTTAGTTTTATTGGTGTTTATTTCAGTCCCAATATTTAATGTTACTCATTAGTGTGTTCTTGTTGACCTTTAGTATCACCTTACTATCGTCTAATAATACTACAATATCAGCATAAATTAGTAGCTCATTAACACCATTGTGTTGTAGGCTCTCTTCGCCCTCTAAAGATTGTGGTGGTCTAGTACAAAATTGAATAGTAGAGAAAATAGTGTATCTCCTTACTTAACCCATTGAAAATTTAATTTACTTTAACTCATTGTGAACTTCAAAACTATCTGAGAACTGTTTGCCTACACATACCCTACACTTTGTGTCATTTAGACACATTTAAATAAGTGTAAGTACCGTTAGCTTTTTAGGAATTGATGATATCGTATAACTCCTACCTCTTAATTGAATTGTAGGCATTTTGAAGTTTACATACAGTAGATGCTGAGTGCCATTTTATTCCCATTTCTTTCCTAAATCTGTCCTTTACTAAAAATTGAATCTATTGTAGATCTATTTCATCTAAATCCACATTGATCACTTATTATGTTGTCAATATAGGGAGTGAGTCTGGGTACTAATATATTTGTTAAAATTTTGTATGAAGTTGAAAGTAACAAGATGCCTTTATAGTTGTTCCAATAGGTTTTATCACTTTTCTTATAGATTGGTATAATTGATTCTTTCCGTTCATTCGGAAGGGCCTCTTTTCCCCAATCATACATCTTGTCCATCAATTTTTCTCCCCCTGATATTATCAGTTCTGCTGGGATCCCATCTAAACCTGATGCTTTATACTTATATCATTTTTATTTTGCCATTTCACACTCTAATGTACTTGGTTCTGTGAATAATATTTCTGTTGTCAGTAAATCATTCTCTTCAATATCCTGTTCTACATACTTTAATACTTACTTACTTACTCACTGGCACTATCGAACCCGTAGGTTCATGGCCGCGCGGACATAAGCTCTCCATACATCCCTATCCTTAGCTAATGCTTTCCAATCATTCCCTGTATAATCTACTTCCCTCAAATCATAGTTAATGCAGTTCTCCCACCTCATTCTTGGTCTACCAACTGGGCGTTTTCCCTCTGGCTTTCCTACAAGAAGCTTCCATGCAAGTCTTTCATTCCCCGTACGTGCAACATGTCCTGCCCATCGCAGTCTACGAGACTTAACTGTTCTTATTATATCTGGCTTCCTATAAAGACCATATAGTTCATTGTTATATAGTCTTCTCCATTCACCGTCTGTTCATCTCTCTTTGGTCCAAAAATTTTCTTAAGTACTTTATTCTCAAATACTTGTAATCTCCTCTCCTCCCGTAAAAGTCCATATTTCGCAACCATATAATATAACTGGTAGAATAATAGTTATATATATTTCCAGTTTAACGTTTTTTTGAAAGGAGTTGGCACACAGAGTCTCTGCAATGCATAATAGCATGCATTTCCAGAATTGAGCCTATGTTTAATTTCTTTGTGCATCTCATTCCTATTTGTGACTATTGTTCCTCGGTATTTGAATTCAGCCACTTCCTCAAAATTTCCCTCATTTGTCATTAGCTGTCCATTTCCATTATATACTGAATTTCTACGTGTGATCATATATTTAGTTTTACTGATATTTACTTCCAGTCCTAATTTCTTAGTGTTACTCAATAGTATGTGTGTGTTGTCCTTTAGTATCTCCTCGCTATCGGCCAGTAGTACTACATCATCAGCATAAACTAACAGCTTATTAATACCATTCAGTTGTAAGCCTTCCTCATTCTCCACAGATTTAATGGCATGCTCTAGTACAAAATTAAATAGTAGAAGAGATAGTGCATCTCCTTGCTTCAACCCATTCTGGATTTCAAAAGTGTCCGAAAACTGTTTGCCTACACGCACCCTACTCTTTGTGCCATTTAGACACATTCGTATAAGTCTAACTAACTTTTTAGGAATTCCAAACTCCAGCAGGATGCTATATAACTTCTCCCTCTTAATTGAATCATATGCTTTTTTGAAGTCTACATATAGTTGATGTACGGTACCATTATATTCCCATTTCTTTTCTAAAATCTGTCTTATACTAAAAATCTGATCTGTTGTAGACCTGTTTCTACTAAATCCACATTGATGATCTCCTAGAATGTCATCAATATAGGGAGTAAGTCTGCTTACTAATATATTTGTTAGAATGTTGTACGAAGTTGAAAGTAATGAGATGCCCCTATAGTTGTTGCAATCAGTTTTATCTCATTTCTTATAAATTAGTACGATAATTAATTCTTTCCATTCATCTGGAAGAGCTTATTTTTACCAGATCATACTAAGCAACCAGCGTATCTTGTCCATAAATTTTTCTCCCCCTGATTTTATCAGTTCTGCTGGGATCTCATCTGAACCTGATGCTTTATATATCTTTAATTTTTCAATCTCCATTTCAACCTCTAATGCACTTGGTTCTGCGAATAGCATTTCCGCTGTCTGTAAATTATCCTCCTCAATATCCTGTTCTCTATGTACATTTAATAGCTGATTAAAGTAACTTTTCCTTCTATTTAATATACTCCTGGAATCTGCAATCTGATCCCCATTTTCATTCTGAATTATGTTTGTTCTAACCTGAAACCCTTTCTTCTCTATACTAATTCCCTGATATAATTCTCTAATGTTCCTATATTTTGCATTCATTTCAAGATCATTAATCTTCTCTCTCAAATATTCCCTCTTTTTACTCTTTAGTAACATGGTGGTTTCCTGTCTAATACTACCCAATTGCTCTAAATTTACCTCATTTGGCTCATGTAACCATTTCATTTTTGCTAGCTTTCTTTTCTTTAGAATGTTGGCACATTCCTCATCAAACCATTTCTTGTTTTGCCTCTTTTTTAAACAACCAATGCTTTCTGATGCTGACAATTTAATAGTATCTATTATAGCCTCCCATTCTTTATTTATATCAGTTTCTTCTTCGTTTGCCACATTTTCATCTGAAGTTTCCAGTACTTCAAATCTATTAGCATACTTTAATAAGTGATTAAAATAATTTTTCCATCTGTTTAATTAATATACTCCTGGAATCTACAATCATGTCCCCATTTTCATTCCTAATTTAGGATAGGTATGTATGGAGAGCTTATGTTCACATGGTCGTGAACCTAGAGATTTGATAGTGCCAGTGAGTTGTAGTTAGTATCTAATGGTTAGTTGCAAGATTAATAGATTGGCATCTTTCAAAGAACAGTCCTTAAAATCCAACCAAAAATGCTAATTTGAATATATAATACAGCAAGATTCAGATTACTTGACAACATTTCTATCAATTACCAAGTACATAATTAACATCAAGGATATATAACTATTTTATTGTGAATTTAAAGTTAATTTTTTGGTATGATTTTAGGTATTTACTTAATACAAAATAAGGTAAAATTTTACAGTACAGCTTAAATTTTAATTTTTACATTAAATTTTAAAACTAAACTGGCTGCTCCTAAGGTAACCAATTATTTACCAGAATATATCGCTAATCTCTTCCTTCCAATTCACTGAATGATTCCCATGTCATAAACTAACACCGGTAATGATGATAACTTACTGAAATAAGGTCAGGGTGAGAAACTGTTTTCAGTAACATGAATAGTACATCCTCCTATGTTTTTAGTTTGAATTAATTGGGATTCTACGCCACCATGCAATCTACATAAGTTCAATTAAAAAAACAGAAAACCGCATAATTTATTGTTCCAGTATGTAAATAATTACCTGAGAGAAATATATATGATGATTTTTCTCCAAAAAAAAAAAAGGGAAATATACATAGAATGAAATGAGAAGTTGAACTCAAAGTAATCTAAAATCAGCAGGTTTGCAATATAAACTGCACTTCTACTAGTGGTTGTTATATTGTTGTAAACTATAGCTCTTCTTCTGCATTTACTAACATTATTTAATATTTTAAACTTTTTCAAACAATTTTTATAACATTATTAGACAATTTTGAAGTATTTATTTAAATATGCAAATCACAATATTATGACACTGTTAGACAATATTGTGATGCTAACTGCTATTTTTTCCACAGAGTATATTACTTAATCTATGATTTTTCTATCGCTGTTTTGGGTTATCGCTGGTTGGATCAGCATTAGGGAGTGACAAGTAAATGTACACCCATTTTTAATAAACTTTGGTAATTTTAATATTATTAATATATTTATTTTAACATGGATTTGGGGATTTATTGCAAATATTGGTCATTTAAATTTCATAGCGATGAATAGTAATCGAGGATGATAATCGATGTGGTACAATTGTGGGTTATCACTGGCTCTATAAACTCTGGTGCATGCGCACTCTTGTTCTATAGGACTTTGAAAATATTTCACAATAGTTTAAGTGTAGTTTTTCCAAAATATGTATTAGTCATTGCTCAAACTGCCATAGCATAGTTGGTTAAGACAATATACTACAAAATGGAAGGTCGAAGGTTTGAGTCCAGGTGGGGTCATGGTTTTTAAACTGACCCACACCTTCTGGTGGCACCATGGCCCTGGAGTTGACTCAGCCTCTAAAGGAAATGAGTACCAGACACTTGTTCTGCAGTAAAGATGACAGTCGTGTAGGGTTAACAACCCAGTAAAGATGACAGTCGTGTAGGGTTAACAACCCAGCTGACATCAAGTGCCACTTGTCTAGAAAAAGTAGGAGCCTTAACCTTCTACAACCCAAGGGTCTCCTAAAGCTTGTAGTGGCTTGCCCATTTTCTCACCCTAACTTGCCCAAACTAACACTACTCCTCCAAGTGCGACAGGCCTAGAAGGCCCTTGGCCTACCATCTGGCTGCTGGCCTCACATTCACATGTGTTAATCACAGAGGTAGACGATCATCTAGCCAGTGTAGGGGTGTTATGTGGTCAGCTTGTCAGGTCCCCCAGCCGTTATAACTGGTCTTCTCAACCTGGAGTTGATACTTATTATAGCTACCCAAATGCCTCACGATGCTGGGTGGGCACTGGTCCCATACTGGCCAAAATTCCATGAGAAAATTTCTTCTCCCATGGAGACTCGAACCAGCGCAAGTCCCGTAGCTCTGCACCAAGGCTTCTTGCCTTAACCACTCTGCTACGGCACAGGACTAAACTAACACTAACTTGCCCATTTTCGCATCCTACCTTGCCCACTAATGTAGGCAGATTTTCGGGATAGATCCCCTTATATGTGAGTAAACATGTTGGCAATTGGCTCTAGTGGGAATATATGTTACCACATTGGCCACTATGATGCTAGCAGGCATTTGTTCTCCGATCAAATATTCACATGATATAAAATACCTGAATTAACTAACCAATATTTAAAACTAACTGATCAAAATTTAAAACTAATTGAAATAATACCCAAGTGGTCAATGTGAATTGTTTCGGGTTAGCTTTACTGCTTACTCACTGGCACTATTCGAACCCGTAAGTTCATGACCGCGCGGACATAAGCTCTCCATACATCCCTATCCTGAGCTAATGCTTTCTAATCATTTCCTGTATAATCTACTCCCTCAAATCATAGTTAATGTTGTTCTCCCACCTCATTCTTGGTCTACCAACTGGGCGTTTTCCCTTTGGCTTTCCTTCAAGAAGCTTCCATGCACGTCTTTCATTCCCCATACGTGCAACATGTCCTGCCCATCGCAGTCTACGAAACTTAACTGTTCTTATTATATCTGGCTTCCTATAAAGACCATGTAGTTCATTGTTATGTAGTCTTCTCCATTCACCTGTCTGTTCATCTCTCTTTGGTCCAAAAATTTTCCTAAGTACTTTATTCTCAAATACTCGTAATCTCCTTTCCTCCCTTAAAGTAAGAGTCCATGTTTCGCATCCATATAATATAACTGGTAGAATAATAGTTTTATATATTTTCAGTTTAACGTTTTTTGAAAGGAGTTGGAACATCAGAAGTCTCTGCAATGCATAATAGCATGCATTTCCAGAATTGAGCCTATGTTTAATTTCTTTGTGCATCTCATTCCTATTTGTGATTATTGTCCCTAGGTATCTGAATTCAGCCACTTCCTCAAAATTTCCCTCGTTTGTCATTAGCTGTCCATTTCCATTATATACTGAATTTCTACGTGTGACCATATATTTAGTTTTACTGATATTTACTTCCAGTCCTAATTTCTTGGTGTTACTCAATAGTGTGTGCGTGTTGGCCTTTAGTATCTCCTCGCTATCGGCCAGTAGTACTACATCATCAGCATAAACTAACAGCTTATTGATACCATTGAGTTGTAAGCCTTCTTCATTCTCTAAAGAATTAATGGCATGCTCTAGTACAAAATTAAATAGTAGAGGAGATAGTGCATCTGCTTGCTTCAACCCATTCTGGATTACAAAAGTGTCTGAAAAATGTTTGCCTACAAGCAACCTACTCTTTGAGCCATTTAGACACATTCGTATAAGTCCAACTAACTTTTTAGGAATTCCGAACTCCAGCAGTATACTATATAACTTAATTGAATCATATGCTTTTTTGAAGTCTACATATAGTTGATGTACAGCACCATTATATTCCCATTTCTTTTCTAAAATCTGTCTTATACTAAAAATCTGATCTGTTGTAGACCTGTTTCTTCTAAATCCACATTGATGATCTCCTAGAATGTCATCAATATAGGGAGTAAGTCTGCTTACTAATATATTTGTTAGAATTTTGTACGAAGTTGAAAGTAATGAGATGCCCCTGTAGTTGTTGCAATCAGTTTTATCTCCTTTCTTATAGATTGGTACGATAATTGATTCCTTCCATTCATCTGGAAGAGCTTCTTTTCCCCAAATCAAACCAAAGATGGCAGCACAAGAGGTGATGTCCTTAGAGAAATCAACAACCAGAGAATTTCAATAGTGGAAGCCATAACTGAAGAGAGACAAGATATTGTCTGAAACCGTCGCTATCAAAGAAATGTCAAATTATATGAGGTGAGTCGTTATAAATATGTTCTCCACTCACTATTAATGATATAACCTGTTTACTTCCCAATATTAATTTAAATATATATATATTCAACTAAATATCTTTCCTGAAAATTTTCTTCTTGAAAAAAGGGAACTGTCAACCATTGGATGCTGAAACCTACTTGAAGTATCTTCTGAGGTCGTGTCCAAAAAAATTAATAACAAATATAAAAACCTAAAGAGCTCATGGTTTGGGAAAAGTTCACATTAAAAACAAGAACATAGAAAAATTAATGAATTTTGAAATTCTTAGAGAAATTGATTTGATTTGCAGGTTCATCGATCGATCAACAGATAGAGTAAGAAGCAGTGGTTCAGCAGTCGTGAAATTACTAAAGATGGAACCAAAAAGCAGTCTAATTAAAAGACAGGATATGAGGTGAGGTACAAACAGTTCTACTTATGATGTATCTGATAATTTTATTCAAATCCTAAGAAAAATAGCAATGTCATTTGAATATTAATAAAAATAACATCTCACCTCATATTGTCTTCATTTTAGACCGGTTTCAGAGAAATTAAAACTTAATTGTCAGTTTTTACTTGATGGTTGTTCTGTTATCTGTTGGTAAACCAATGAACCTTCAAATCACGTTGCCCTGGAATTTCAAAATCTATTGATTTCTGGACAATAATTTGTTATAGGTAAATAAGAGAAATAACATTATGAGGTTCTGGAATTTATCAGATTAGATGTCAAAACTGCAATAAAGTACACACAGGAAAAACAAAAAGGAATTTGGACAATTGCACAAAGAAACACTTTAGAAATATTAAAAATGATGAAATTGAAAAATCAGCTATTGCAGCACATAGTTGGTTGGAGAGTCATAAAATTAAAAAAGAGGCCAAACTTCTAAAAAATTTGGAAAAACCTTTAGAATTAACAGTTTAGGAGAAGATATACATTCAGAAGAACACATTTAAATCCATGAATTTGTAAATTCCCAATGAACGGGACCAGAAGGAAAGCGACCAGTCAATAATGAGGTGGGAGAATAACATTAAGCATGATTTGATGGAAGTAGATTATACAGGGGATGATTGGAAAACATTATAAATAGGAAGTGACATTATGAGGTTTTGCTTAATAAATAAGTTTGGTCTGTATTATTCTTACCTCATATAGTTATTTCTATTAGAAAGCTTGGTCCCGTTCCCAATGTCAGCCGTCATTATGTTAAATAGTAGCGGCCTGATGGGGTCTCCCGTTAGTTTGCTTGACCTCATCTGTTATTTGTAACCAGTTTTGCCTCATTATGTAGTGTACTATTCCAACAATGGGGTGCTCGTTTCCAATCATCTTCATTATTGTTATGATGTTAGTGCGCCTGGAAAGCGGCGCGGCCCAATGATATATGAGAGGTGGTGATGATGCGCCACGAGAGGCCTTAATCCTAAACGTAATGAATATGTTAATGATGACGTTCGGGGACCGATTGGGCTTTAAAGTTTCCTGACATTTGTCTAACGCGTGAGAAAAAAATCTCGAAAAAAAAAATATAACCAAGGAAACTTGTCCCGACCGGGGATCGAACCCGGTCCCGTTGTGTGACAAGGGAGCACGCTACTTCGAGACACAGCGGTGAACTTAATTCAATTATTATTATTATTATTATAACTTCCTGGACTCAGGGAATATACAGATGTCCGTTAACCACTGCACATCATTGAAAAAGGGAAAAAAATCAGATTGGTTGGAACTGGGTTTTGAACTCGAGATCTTCAGAATATAATCTCAAATATTACAATGGAGGTCATTTTGAATAATTTCGGCAGTTGTTTCTTGTGCGGATATTGTTAGCTACAGAAAATACTATATTTGAAATTTCGGTTAACTGGCTCATGCTGTACACTCTGTATTTACAGATGAAGCAGAAACATCTACAACCAGGTGATTGGATGGACCGAAAAAAATTGCTATTAGGAATCGGACGATGTCAAAGATATTAAACAACCGTTACATATATATATATATATATATATATATATATATATTATTTCGGTGAAAATAGTATGTAAATCATAATTTCTATTATGATATAACTGCCAGAAATTTTTTTTTGTTCCTCGCTTCGTTAGAAACCCCTTAAATACAAATGTGTTTTCATTTCAGTCCGACACAAAACTATAAAATAATTCAAACAACAATAACACAACCGTCTCATCCCCTACGCGCTTCGATTTTTACAGATTCTGACATCGGCCACGCTTCAAATGCGTACCGACTCTGAGCGATCAAAATGCCATCACTTGACACACACTAAATTCAATGGCAGCCTGATATGGAAGCGATAGTGATATGGTCGTAGCTGTACAGATGTAGGACAGTTAAATGATAGATAGGGATGGGGCACCCTCCTGAGGACTGCAACCTTGACGTGGTAGGAGGGCTGAAGTACCTATTTGGTCTAATTTTTTAGACTAAATAGATCAAACTAATAGCAGTCCAATTCTGTCAAATTTTACAAAATATTTAATACAAATCAATATTCTACACTGTATGTAATATACTTTTTGACTAATTTGGTATTTGTTAAAATTTTGGAAAGAAAGAAAATATCCATTGATTTGCATTTACTGTAAACATTATAAGCTGCATTTTTATATTTCATTTTATTAAATTACATGTTCTAACATGTTATAAATATCTGATATCTAATAAATGTTATGTTATGGCTCTTAGGTCATGTTTAAAAAACATTAAGGAAAACAATACAACCTGAATAAATCAAAGTTATAAATCACGTAGATAAAAATGAGGAATGTTAATTTATATTTATACGTGCACAATTAATTAACACAAAACATAATTTTTAAATCATTTTTAATTATATTCAATATTTTTCTGTTTTTAAAATGTTTGAAATTTGATTTAGTTTCCATAGAAATGAAACAATGTACATCAACAATACTAGACATTTTCTAGTAATATATATTAATATATTTTATGAAGTATTTTTGAATATAATTAAATGTTGTTGTTTAAATCTTTACAAATAATTAAAAACATTAATTGGTTAAGAAAAAACTACATTAACGGAAATTCTTCTATTTATATGTCTGATAAACATAGTTTTCTACTTTAAGAGAGAAGAAAAGAAAAAGAATCATCCGGAATAAAGTGCGAGACAAAATGTTTGGGTCAAATAGAGACGAACAGACAGATGAATAACTAAACTAGCTCACTGGCACTATCGCACCAATAGGTTCATGGCCACGCGGACATAATATCTCCATACAACCTTATCCTGAAGTAATGTTTTCCAATCATCCCTTGCAAAATCTGTCAAATAATGGTTAATTATATGCCCCAACCTCATTCTTGGTCAACCTATTGGACGCTTCCTCTCTGCTGTTCCTACAAGGAATGTCCATGCCTCTCTTTCATTTGTATTCATGCCACATCGCGACTTAACTTCTCTTATTAAATATCACGTAGTTCACTGTAATGTAGTCTTCTGCATTCACCTGTTTGTTCATCTCTTTGTGGTCCTAACATTTTCCTAAGAACTTTATTCTCAAATATTCGTGATCTTTTCTCCTCCCTTAAAGTAAGATCCCATGTTTCGCATCCATATAACTGTGAGAATAACAGTTTTATGTTTTTTTGGGATAAGTCGGGACGGGACTAGCAGCCCTGTAATGCATAAAAATGCATTTCCGCAATTGAGCCTAGGTTTAGTGTCTTGTGGCATCTCAGTCCCGTTTCCTCATTACACTGTCCAACATGAGTTTGGTACCAATCGTTGTACGTAATGCAGTTTTTCATCGTGTTTTCAAATTGTTTAATTCGGATTCTCTCCATCACCCACAGTTGTTTTATTAAAAATTTCAATTAATGGATTTAAATCATTATTTTTTTAATAAAGCTAGATTTCTTCCCGGATAATCTTGGCGCAATGATGAGCGAGGATCACGTGGAATACTTCCATCAGGATATTTCAAGCTATGGAAAAGAGATATCAAGTCAAATGAAATCCGTATATGCTGGCCAATTATTGTTGGAGCTATCAAGAGGGGATATTCCACATGCGAAATATAGCAGAAAATCGTCATTACTTCCTTTCGAGGTGAGTCCGAAATGTTCGAATATTGTGTAGTTACGAATGTAGAAAATATTAAAGTGTTTGAAATTATAATAAATACCTGTCAAAATATACTTGGGGTCACTTTCTTTCCACTTATTTAGTATAATTTGAAAAACTTCGCCATATTAATAAGTCCACCAGATATGATATGACATTCTAAATGGTGAGCATCATGAAAGTACACCTGATTGCCTTGTTTAAAGAAATTATTAATTTAATAAATTAGGAGTAGAAGCGGCTCAAATTCAATACAAAGGAACAATAATTACAAACAAGATTGAGGGAAGAAAGAAATTAAACCCAGGCTCAATTCTGGAATTGCGTGCTATTATGCATTATAAGGACTCTTGACATTCCAACTTCTTTTAAAAAACATTATACTGAAAATGTATAAAACTGTACTTCTGGCCATTAATGTCACATGGAAGCTTACTTTAAGGGAGGAGAAGAGAACACAAGCATTTGATAATGAAGTTCTTACGACCAATGACAGGGCAAAGAGAAGAATACTGAACAATGAACAACATTATCTTTATGGGAAGCGTTAAGTCTCGTAGACTGCGATGGGCAGTAGATAAGGAAGTACTTGTAGGAAAACAGCGTCCTGTAGGCAGCCAAGAATAACATTAATCATAATTTGATGAAAGTGGATTATAGAAGGGATGATTGTAAATTATTAGATCAGGATACGCATGTATGGAAAGCTTATGTCCGCGTGGTCATGTACCTATGAGTGCTATAGTGCCAATGAGTTAGTTAGAAAAAATGCAACCTTGTATGAAATAAAATATAGTAAGATGCATGGATGGAAGAAATTTACGTTTTTAAAAAAAATATCCCTGGTCTATCAACTCGGGCGTTAACATTTCAACTCATACGTAAAACACTGCCAAAAAAAGGAAGGAAATATGGATTAATTCCCAACGTCTACGTATATTGGGTGTAATTAGTAGTACTTATTAGTACCTTGCGATGTCCACGTGGTCTCACTAGGAATACAGTTTTTTCCATTAGGTTGAAGGAAGAACTTTTTTAGAAAAATTTCCATTAAAATATTATTATTATTTATAATTGTAGGCTTTCACGGCCGGCGTCTTGATCCATATTTGGTTCGTCTTCCGGGCTTGTAGGCCGTGGTCTGGTTACCAGACCACGGCCTACAAGCCCGGAAGACGAACCAAATATGGATTATTATTATTGTTATATTTTTTCAATGCCACCACATTGTAATTTAGACTTTCTTGAATTCTCTCCTGGCATGGCGTTATTGTAAACCTACTTCTGAGGTTGGGGCGCCTGGGAGGCGGGAATACGCTGCCCCTATGATATATGATAGGTGATTTTGATGGTAATGAGGTCGTAATCCTAAACGTAATGAATATATGAATGATGATAATGATGGACGGGGACCGTTTAGGTCTTAAATCATCCTGACATTTGTCTTACAGATGAGAAACATTCCTAAAACAAAACATCACGAAGGAAACTTGTCCCGACCAGGGATCGAACCCGATTCCGCTGCGTGACAAGGGAGCACGCTACCTCGAGAATCGGCGGTTAACGTGTTATTATTATTACACTATTATTATTGCATTATTATTATTGTTATTAATATTATTATTATTATTATTATTATTATTATTATTATTATTATTATCATAACATCCTGGAGTCAGGGAATAAACATATGCGGCGTAAGTCATTTAACCACTGCACATGACAGAAAATGGAAAACAATCAGATTGGTTGAAACTGGGTTTTGAACTCGGAATCTTCAGAATATAATCTCTAATATTACAATGGAAGTCACTTTGAACAATTTCGGCAGTTGTTTTTTGTACGGATATTGTTAGCTACAGAAAATACTATATTTGAAATTTCGGTTAACTGGCTTATGCTGTACACTTTGTATTTATACATGAAGGAGAAATATATATATAACCAGGAGATTGGATGGACCGAAAAAAATTGCTATTAGGAATCGGACGATGCCAAAGACATTAAACAACCGATATGTGTGTATTGTAATATATTATTTCACTGGTAATGTGACATAAATCGTAATCAATTTATATTATTTTATAAAACTGCAAGAAATGTATCTTTGTTCCCCGTTTCCTTAGCAACCCCTTAAATACAAATGTGTTTTCAATTAAGCCCGACACACAACTATAAAATAACTATAACAACTATAAAACAACCGTCTCATCCCTCATGCGCTTCAATTTTCTACAGATTCTGACATCGGCCACGCTTCAAATGCGTACCGACTCTGAGCGATCAAAATGCCATCACTTGACACACACTAAATTCAATGGCAGCCTGATATGGAAGCGATAGTGATAGGGTCGTAGCTGTATAGATGTAGGACAGTTAAATGATAGATGGGGATGGGGCATCCTCCTGAGGACGTGGTAGGAGGGCTTAAATTATCTATTTGATCTTAAAATGACACATCAAATAGATCAAACTAATAGCAGTCCAATTAATTGAAACTTTATAAATTCCTTAATAAAATTCAATATTCTACTCTGTATGCAATTGGCATTTTAACTAATTTGGTATTTGTTAAAAATTTGGAAAGAAAGAAAGAAAATGTCCATTGGTTTGTATTTACTGTAAATGTTATATGCTGTCTTTTTTATTGAATGACGTGTACTAACATGTTATAAATGTGTGATTTCTAATACATTTCATGTTACAGTACTTAGATCACGTTTAAAAATTTTAAGGAAACGGTACAACCTAAATAAATACAAAAAATAAAATCAGACAGATAATATTAATTGAGGAATTTTAATGTATGTTTGTGCGTACAAAATTAATTAATACAATACATACGTTTTAAAATATAATGTTTTATTATTTTCAAGATTTTTCTGTTTTAAAATTAATGAAATTTGATTTAGTTTCCATACAAATGGAACAATGTGTATTAATAATGCCAGACACATTAGTAGCAATTGTTATTAATATATTTTATGAACTATTTTTGAATATAATTAAATTTTGTTGTTTAAACTCTTAATAAATAATTTGAATAATTAATCCGTTAAGAACAAACTACATGATAGGGAATTCTTGCAGTTATATGGCTGAAATATATAGTTATATACTTTAAGAGAACAGAAATGAATACGAATATTCCTAGACAACATAATTGGACCAAAGATAAACGAACAGACAGATGAATAACTAACTAAACTAACTCACTGGCACTATCGAACACATAGGTTCATGGCCGCGCGGGCATAATACTCTATACATCCTTGTTCTGAGCTAATGTTTTCCAATCATCCCCTGCATAATCTTCTTCTCTCAAATAATGGTTAATTATATTCTCCCACTTCATTCTTTGTCAACCTACTGGACGTTTTCCTACAATAAGCTTCCAGGCCCCCCCTGTTCATGTCACATGTTGCTATATCATGTAGCTCACTCTTCTGCACTCACCTGTTTGTTCATCTCATTTTTGTGCTAAAAGTTCCCTAAGAACTTTATTCTTATATATTTCTAGCCTTTTCTCCTCCCATAAAGTAAGAGTCCATGTTTCGCATCCATATAACTGGGAAAATTTTATATATTTTCGGTTTAATGTTTTTTGAGAGAAGTCGGGATAAGTATCCCTGTAACGCATAACAAAATGCATTTCCAGAATAATTGAGTGTAGCTAATGGCCGGCGTGCGCTGCTGCGCCTAAATAAATGATAATGATTTTACGTTTAGTTGAATAAGTAAAAGGAGTAATAATTATAAATTATTATTTTTAGATACCCCGTGCTGATTACCCGGGAATCTACGTATCCCAATGTATTTCACATTAATGAGCTGAAAGACAAAATTCATTATTCCAAGTTATGCGTGCTGCTGCTCTGCTTGCCGGGGAATCCCGATCTTCTTGGCATCAATGAAATACAAAAATGGTTATTGTGAGTTATCCGCGGGCTTTTTTTGTAGAGGTTTTTGTGATATTCAATTGTGTATATTAATTTTGTGTATTTGTAATGGTTTAGGCAGCGTAAGCCATTTAAGAGTACAAAAAGCCACTTTTATTTTACTTTTCACTACAAAGGGCGATTTTTAAGGGTGAAGGGCTTGAGCATTAAAATTTTCTTATAGCCTATAACCTTCCCGGGAAAATCCTGAAGATTTTGCGAAAAGCCCGATCACAACCACTTGTCCGACAATCTACTTATTCCCATCTTCTTGGCATCATTGAAAGACAAAAATGGCTATTGTGAGTTATCCATAAAAGATAAACATATGCTGCCGTGGGCTTTTTTGTAGAGGTTTTTGTGATATTCAATTGTGTATATTAATTTTGTGTATTTGTCATGGTTTAGGCAGCGTAAGCCATTTAAGAGTATAAAAAGCCACTTTTATTTTACTTTTCACTACAAAGGGCGATTTTTAAGGGTGAAGGGCTTGAGCATTAAAATTTTCTTATAGCCTATAACCTTCCCGGGAAAATCCTGAATATTTTGCGAAAAGCACCATCACAACCACTTGTCCGACAATCTACTTATTCCCATCTTCTTGGCATCATTGAAAGACAAAAATGACTATTGTGACTTATCCGTAAAGGACAAACATATGCTGTCGCGGACGTTTTTGTAGAGGTTTTTGAGATATTCAATTCTGTGTAAATTAATTGTGTGTATTTGTTATGGTTTAGGCAGCGTAAGCCATTTAAGAGTATAAAAAGCCACTTTTATTTTACTTTTCACTACAAAGGGCGATTTTTAAGGGTGAAGGGCTTGAGCATTAAAATTTTCTTATAGCCTATAACCTTCCCGGGAAAATCCTGAATATTTTGCGAAAAGCACCATCACAACCACTTGTCCGACAATCTACTTATTCCCATCTTCTTGGCATCATTGAAAGACAAAAATGACTATTGTGACTTATCCGTAAAGGACAAACATATGCTGTCGCGGACGTTTTTGTAGAGGTTTTTGAGATATTCAATTCTGTGTAAATTAATTGTGTGTATTTGTTATGGTTTAGGCAGCGTAAGCCATTTAAGAGTATAAAAAGCCACTTTTATTTTACTTTTCACTACAAAGGGCGATTTTTAAGGGTGAAGGGCTTGAGCATTAAAATTTTCTTATAGCCTATAACCTTCCCGGGAAAATCCTGAATATTTTGCGAAAAGCACCATCACAACCACTTGTCCGACAATCTACTTATTCCCATCTTCTTGGCATCATTGAAAGACAAAAATGACTATTGTGACTTATCCGTAAAGGACAAAACATATGCTGTCGCGGACGTTTTTGTAGAGGTTTTTGAGATATTCAATTCTGTGTAAATTAATTGTGTGTATTTGTTATGGTTTAGGCAGCGTAAGCCATTTAAGAGTATAAAAAGCCACTTTTATTTTACTTTTCACTACAAAGGGCGATTTTTAAGGGTGAAGGGCTTGAGCATTAAAATTTTCTTATAGCCTATAACCTTCCCGGGAAAATCCTGAATATTTTGCGAAAAGCACCATCACAACCACTTGTCCGACAATCTACTTATTCCCATCTTCTTGGCATCATTGAAAGACAAAAATGACTATTGTGACTTATCCGTAAAGGACAAACATATGCTGTCGCGGACGTTTTTGTAGAGGTTTTTGAGATATTCAATTCTGTGTAAATTAATTGTGTGTATTTGTTTATGGTTTAGGCAGCGTAAGCCATTTAAGAGTATAAAAAAAGCCACTTTTATTTTACTTTTCACTACAAAGGGCGATTTTTAAGGGTGAAGGGCTTGAGCATTAAAATTTTCTTATAGCCTATAACCTTCCCGGGAAAATCCTGAATATTTTGCGAAAAGCACCATCACAACCACTTGTCCGACAATCTACTTATTCCCATCTTCTTGGCATCATTGAAAGACAAAAATGACTATTGTGACTTATCCGTAAAGGACAAACATATGCTGTCGCGGACGTTTTTGTAGAGGTTTTTGAGATATTCAATTCTGTGTAAATTAATTGTGTGTATTGTTATGTTTATGGTTTAGGCAGCGTAAGCCATTTAAGAGTATAAAAAGCCACTTTTATTTTACTTTTCACTACAAAGGGCGATTTTTAAGGGTGAAGGGCTTGAGCATTAAAATTTTCTTATAGCCTATAACCTTCCCGGGAAAATCCTGAATATTTTGCGAAAAGCACCATCACAACCACTTGTCCGACAATCTACTTATTCCCATCTTCTTGGCATCATTGAAAGACAAAAATGACTATTGTGACTTATCCGTAAAGGACAAACATATGCTGTCGCGGACGTTTTTGTAGAGGTTTTTGAGATATTCAATTCTGTGTAAATTAATTGTATTTGTTATGGTTTAGGCAGCGTAAGCCATTTAAACGTCAAAAAATTTTTTTTTTTTCAAGTTTTCCAATACAAAGAGTGATTTTTAAGGGTGTAGGAGTTGAGTATCATAACTCTCTTATAGCCTATGTTCATCCCAGGAATCTACTGAACATTTTGCAAGAAAACTTCACCACAATCGGATCAACGATATGGTCGCGCATAAAGTACGAACGAACAAACAAACAAACAAACAAACATTCATTTTTATATATTAGATGCATCTCATTCCTATTTGTAATTGTTGTTCCTAGGAATGCACTATCGTAATTCCTTCGTTCACTAAATTCACTTTCTTCTTTACTTCCAATCATACTCCTCTTTATATCAAACATCAAATCTACTTGGGATCACTTTGCCAACTGCTTCTTTCCATTTATTTAGTATAATTTGAGACATTTCGCAATCATAATTTAAAGTTCCTCCACATTTGATATGGCGGACCTGAAGTGAACATCATAAAAGTACACCTTATGTATTTTTGAAAAATATTATAAATTTAATAAATTAAGAGTAGAAGTGGCTGAATTCAAATATGTAGGAACAATAATTATAAACAAGATTGAGACGCAGAAATAAATTAAACATAGGTCCAATTCTGGAAATGCATGCTATTACAAATTAAAGGAACTCATCGTTCCAACTTCTCTCAGAAAGGAATAAACTGAAAATATATTCACGTAGAACTGTTATTCTCTCATTTATATAACATGAAAGCTTACATTCAGGGAGGAGGAGCATTCGAGAATAAAGTTCTTATGAAACATTTTGGACGTAAGAGAGAAGATGGATGGAGAAGACAACTTAACAGTGAACGATACGATCATTATGGGAACCCAGATATAATAAGGAGAGCTGCGATTGGCACAACATGTGGCACAAATGGGAAATGAAAGACAGACATGGAAAATACTTGTAGGAAAACCAGCGGAAAAGCGCCTTGTAGGCAGACCAAGAATTGAGGTAGGACAATAACATAACAATAATTTAAGGAAAGTGGAATATAGAAGGGATGATTGTAAATTATTATCTCAAGATAGGCATGTATGGAAAGCTTAAGTCTGCGTGGGAATGAACCTATTGCAACGTGTACTATAGTGTCAGTGAGTTAGTTAGTTAGTAGAACATTCAACCTAGTCTGAAATAAAATATAGTACGATGCGTGGATAGAAGAAATTTACGTATTTTGTTTTTTAAATATCCCTTGTCTATCGACTCGGGTATTAATATTTCATACGTACAGTTCATACGTAAAACACTGCCTTCCAACTTTACATCATAATATAGTAGTTTACTTTCCCTAAGATGTTTCTTTTCTAACAGGTTTAAATAAATGTCTCCTTGTTTCATGATGTGTGCAGTGTTTCGGTATTATGACTTCATATACAGAGTGATTCATAATTCCTATTACAAAACGTCTGTGGGTTGTAGAGTAGATAAAGTTCCGATAAGAAACACATGTTCGGAAACCTGCAGTTTCGATGTAAAATAGCTTTGAAGATCAAAACACAATAGGATGATATCGTGTGTGTCGTGTTTCAGAATAAGTATTACACACTTCTAGGGGTTGTACTGCAAGCGTGGTTCCACGTGTTGTTCGTTGCACAAAGTGTACCTACGCCCCACAAGACCTGGCTCAATAATTTCTGCTGTCAACACAATTCGTGCAAGAAGATATTCCTGCAGGTGAGGTACAACCCCTAGAAGTCTGTAATACTTATTCTGAAACACAAAACACACGATCTTAGTCCATTATGATTCTTTCTTCAAATTTATTTTACATCGAAATGGTACGTTTCCGGACAAGGATTCCTGATCAAAACTATATTTACTTAGTCCCAAATACAACCCCCGGAAATTTGTAATAAGAATTATGAATCACTCTGTATAATTACCTAAATTTTACTTCTCGCAGAGATACAGCGTGTATATTATTATAGTAAATTATCTAACCTGATGAGGCTATGATTCCATCCTTAACTCTTCCAGAAACAATAAAGTTATTATTATTATTAATATTATTATTATTAATATTATTATTATTATTGCCATTCCTGGACTCAGGGAATATACAGATGTGGCATAAATCAGTTAACCACTGCACATGATTGAAAAGGGGGAAAAAATCAGATTGGTTGAAACTGGATTTTGAACAGGGGATCTTCAGTCTATAATCTCAAATATTATAATGGAGGTCACTTTGAACAATTTCGGCAGTTGTTTTTTGTACGGATATTGTTAGCTACAGAAAATAATATATTTGCATTTTCGGTTAACTGAGTTATGCTGCCTTCTATATTTATATCAATCAGGAGATTGGATGGGCCGACAAAATTGGTTGTTAGGAATTGGGCGATGTCAAAGACATTAAACAACCGATATATATATATATATATATATATATATATATATATATATGTAGTCCACCGCTGTGGTCTCGAGGTAGCGGCTGCCCTCTCACGCAGCGGGCCCGGGTTCGATCCCCGGTCGGGGCAGTTTTTCTGGGTGAGGTTTTATCGGGGTTTTGCCTCACCTGTAAGACAAAACTTTAAGGCCCAAACGGTCCCCGAAATCATATGACCATCATCATCATCATCTTTATCATCATCTTCATCATTCTTGACCGGTGTGGAAAACAACGGGAAGCTATCACACCTACAATTCCGTATTAAAGCTGCACGCATAGCATGAAAATTGCAGTGAAGGACCTGCCTTCGGGCAGAATTACTGTGGATGGGTATATATATATATATATAATATATATTTTTGACACTATATATATAAATTATTTAGTAGGAAATTGCACGTAAATCATAATCAATTTATATTATTAGGCCTATGTCGTAAAACTGCAAGAATTGTTTTCTTAGTTTCTCTTCCTCATTTCCTTAGAAACCGTTAAATACAAACGTGTTTTCCGTTTAGTCCGACTCAAAAGTATACAATATCTTGAACAACAATAACACATCGGCCTCATCCTCTACGCGCTTCGGTTTCTACAGATTCTGACATCAGCCACGCTTCAAATGCGTACCGACTCTGAGCGATCAAAACGCCATCACTTGACACACACTAAATTCAATGGTAGTCTGATATGGAAGCGATAGTGATAGGGTCGTAGCTGTATAAATGGTTAGAAAATGGGTTGGTAGGACAGTTAAATGATAGATGCGGATGAGGCACCCTCCTGAGGACGTGGTAGGAGGGCTTAAGTATCTATTTGATCTTAAAATGATACATCAAATAGGTCTAACTAATAGCAGTCCAATTCAGTCAAAATTTATAAAATATTTAATAAGATTCAATACTCTACACTGTATGCAATAAGCTTTTTAACTAATTACGTATTTGTTAAAAATTTGGAAAGACAAAATTGATTTGCATTCACTGTAAAAGTTATATGCTGCCTTTTTATAACTCGTTTTATTAAATTACGTGCACTAAGATGATATAATTATGTGATTTTTAATAAATTTTATATTATAGTCTTAGATCATGTTTAAAACATTAACGATACCGTACAACCTAACTGAATCAAACCACATACACAATAACATTAATTAAGTGACGAATGTTAATTTATATTTGTACACAATTAATAAAATATATACGTTTTAAAAAATATTTTTAAATATGTTCAATATTTTTTTTAACTCAGTCTGAGATAACGTTTAATTTTTTTTGTAATTATAATGTTCAACATTTGTCTGTTTTAAAAATTTCATGAAATTTGATTTAGTTTCCATGGAAATGAAACAATGTGCATTAACATAGACCTTCTGTAGTAACTTTATTAATATATTTCATTAACTATTCCTGAGTAAAATTAAATTTTGTTGTTTCAACTCTTCATAAATAATTTGAAACATTATTTGGTTAAGAACAGACTACATAAAAGGAAATTCTTCCAGTTAAATGGATGAAAAATATAGATATTACATACCGGTACTTTAAGAAAGGAGAAAACAATACGAATATTCCAAAATAAAGTGCTAGACAAAATATTTTGACCAAAGAGATACGAACAGACAGATGAATAACTAACCAACTGAACTAACTCACTGGCACTATCGAACCCAAAGGTTCATGGCCTCACGGACAGAATTTCTCCATACATCCTTATCCTGAGCTAATGTTTTGCAATCAGCCACTGCATGATAATAATAATAATAATAATAATAATAATAATAATAATTATTATTATTATTATTATTATTATTATTATTATTATTATTATTATTATTATTATTATTATTATTATTATTATTATTATTATTATTATTATTATTATTATTATTATTATTTTATTCAGATATAATTTAGATAAAATGAGAATTCAACTATAGAAATTGAAAGAAGATGAACTGATGGTAGAAGAACCTTTCTTGGTAAGTTGAACTCAGTGCTTTGGAATACGAATATATTATACAGAACGAAGAAAACTCTGTTTCAAGCCCTGTTACCAAACATTTTATTATATGATTCGGAATCCTGGACAGTAAGTAGACAACAAGTCAATACATAGATATTTGCAGACGATCGACGAGAATTTCAAGATGGATCATCTCAGAAACAACACAATAAGAGAAATTATACAAGTTGAAAAAACATATTAGAAAATAAATGAAAAAACGTTTGAAATGGTATGGACACCTTATAGGAATGGAAAAAAATATAATATCAAAGATGATCATTGTTTGTGAAGCTAATGGAAGAAGTAGAAGAGGCAGACGTAGAGAACGATGGATAGATGGAGTGAAGAGATGTATGGAGACTAGAGATTTGAGGGAAGAAGTTTCAAGTTATTTGTGACACAATAAATAGAGCATTGAATAATAAAGCCCATAAACAAACAAAATTAAAATTTTATAAAACAATGGCAGTCCCTGTCATTTTGTATGGGAGTGAATCTTGGATTATCACTACCAAAGAAGAAAGTAAAATCCAAGCAGCCGAGGTGAAATTTTTAAGAAGAGTAAAATGATGTACTAGAATGGACCAGATAAGAAACGAGGATATCCGTGAAGAATTGCAGATCTACTCCATAAAATAAAATATATTTAACAACAAGATTCAGTGAAAAGAACATGTAGGAAGAATGGAAGAAAGCAGTTTACTAAATAAAATCTTACATTGTTTTCGAGAGCAAGAAGAGATGTCCGATGTCCTCGAAATATATGGTGTTTAAACCATCCAGCGACCCACTCAAACACATAGAAAAAAAATCATTCAAATCTGTCCAGTCGACATACAGGAGTTTATAATTTCGGATTTCAAGTAAACATCCATTTCTAATTGTCGGAATTTCGCTCATTTTTGGACAATACTGAGTTGCGAAACGTCGAAAAATGATACAGCTAGAGCGATTTTTCAATTTCACTTCAGGTGATCTCCTACAACTAACGGTTTTAGAGGGTCCAAATGTGAATCTAAACCATCGAGGGACTCAAAGAGACACACATAAAAATTTAATCAAAACCGGTCCAGTCGTTTAGGAGGAGTTTAGTGACAAATACACATACAGAAGAATTATATATATATATATATATATATATATATATATATATATATACACGATCAGCAGTTTACTCGTGACCGGTCAGCAACTTAATGCACCGAAGTTTATTTGATGTTTTAAGTGCACGATAATAGTTCATTAGTTAGTATCTTAATTTATCCTTAAAAAAACTCTCGGGGGAGGGCCATGGCCCCTGGAACCGCCACTGCTTTATAGCTCAATTTAAAATAAAATGATTGTGTAAATTTTTTAGTGCTTGGAAGGTATGATTCCACATGTATTTAACATAATATCTGGTTATATAGAAAAACATTAAATATACCAATAAAATTACAAACCTTGAGATGAAGTATCCACATAGAATGAAAAGACCAGCTGACTGAACGTGAACACACAACGCTAACAACACAACTGGGATGTAGACCAGATGGGTTCTTAACCACCGGCAACTACCGATGTTTATAGTGTAAGCAGCGATCATCGAGCAGCACTGGGTTTCCAGCGAGTATGCGTGACCGCTCGATAGATGGCAGGCTGGAGCCCAGGAGTGCAGGAAGCTGCCCACCAGGTGGCAGCAGAAGGCGGGAGAGAGAAGGTTGGCAACACGGCCGGAAGGCAGGGGGAAGCGGAAGAAGCCATCGAGGGGATTCTTGGTGTGCGTGCTGTAGAAGATAGACGTGACTGTGTGTGTTGCGATTACCACGTGTTTCTATTAGTGCCCATACTTTTTTTACTTCTTTGTTTTACATATCAGAAGTGGGATAAACCCTAGTTTTGTGGTTTTAGTGGTAGTTTTTGTGATCGCAGATTTACCATTTATAGTTATTGGAAAATTAAAAATGGCCAGCATGTACAGGGAAGATTCCATGCTGGACTATGATATGGAGGTGGAGGATGATCGTTCACGTGACGATCTGACTCGACTTTCCGGGTCCAGCGTGGATGGCGATCTAGGACATGATCTGGCCGTCGACACTAGGGAAGATAATGAGATGCCGGCGGGCACCCATGCGGCAGGCGGCCACGTGGGCGACGATCGATCCCTAGCGGTCGATAATGGTGGGCCATCGGGAAACCCCGGGCAGGTGAGTGAGGCGGCTCGAGGGGACCCAATGCAACTGGCGTTGGCCCAACTGCTTAGCCAGGGAGACTTGGCTAAGGCGATCACGTCGGCGGTGGAGGAGCAGGCGGCTCGCATCTTCCGAGGCGTGGAGGAGAAGTTGCGCCACGCGGGTGTCTCCCCTAAAACTGGAGGCGCCAGTGGGGCAAATTTTAAGACGCCCAAGGGGCGCCCTCGTACACATCATGGTGGGTGTTGTGGTGGGGAGTGCGCCTCTAGCGCGAGCGTGGCCAGCAGCGCGAGGGCGGCCCGAGCGGGTGGGGAGATTGTGGACCAGTTCGATCCCGACGATCGGGATTGTAACATCGATCGCTGGCTCCACAAGATCGACCAGCTGGGCCGTATCCATGGTTGGTCCGAGTACGAGAGGTCGTGTTACATGCAGGCGAAACTACGCGGGGCGGCGAAGACGTGGTTTAACCGCCTCGACGACTATGACCTCTCGTGGGGAGAGTGGAAGAAGGCCCTGCGTCGCGCCTTTCCACGGCGGCATGATTTTGCGGAGTCATTGGAGGAGCTGGTAGCAAGGCGTAAGCTGCCAAGCGAGTCCATGACGAAATATTATCATGCCAAGCTGGCATTGTGTGAAAGGTGCGGGTTTACGGGAGAGAAGGCCATCTCCTGTATAATCAAGGGCCTCCCGCTCGACCTACAGGCGAATGCTCGGGCCTTCAAGTGTACGACTCCCGGTGACCTGTACTCGGGATTTCTGGGTGGGTTGGATCGCTATCAGGCGAGTGGCCAACCCCACCCACCAATCTCACGAGGGAGAGAACCAGAGAGGGTTCCTGGAGAGGGAAGAAAGCGCGCTCGTGTGGACAGCAGGCAACAGGCGCATGGCGCAGTGAAGCGTCGGGTCCGGTGCTTTAACTGCCAGGAGTGGGGGACCCATATGAGCCGGGACTGTCCAAAGGCGAGGCAAGATCGGTGCCAACGATGTGGCAAGAGCGGCCACTCGAGATCGATCTGCCCAACGCGAGCCGCAGGAGAATCTCAGGACCACACTGCTATGGTAAGGCTTGTAGATAGTAACAGTAGTAATGTCTATAAGAAGGACCAAGGATGAGAAGCGCATCACAATCTATATAGATACAGGTAGTGAGTATAACATTGCCACAGTGCAGTGTGCCCAGCAGGCGGCTGAGGGAGGGATGCGTCCAACATCAGTGGTCTTGAGGGGTTTTGGTGGCGGTACAATTCTTGGTACAGGTGAGGTCACTTTGAATATTAGAGTGGATGCGATTCAGCCCCAAATTGACGCCATTGTGGTCACTAGTGGTCTGTCAGACGTGGACTTACTTCTGGGACAGCCAGCACTGCAGGGTGACGTGGTATTGGTTGTGTCTGGAGGAACAGCCACCTTGTCGCGGGCAGAACCTAGTGTTCTCACCAGTGAGTTAGATGTGGAAGCCATGGTGAATGGCTCCGACCGGTACCAGGTAAGAGCATGTTCAGATGTTTGTTAGCTCCAGGTTCAACCACCATGGTTAATGTCAGGGTAGTAGGCGCAGACCCTGGCACAGAGGTTTTTGTGGGGAGCCGGAGTCATGAGGAAAGGGGTACCTGGATTGCAGTGCCGAACGTGGTAATACCATCACATGGAGAACAACAGGTGGAGGTATGTAATCTGGGTCCGAAGCTCCTGCTCTGGAAGGCAGATCGTGTGTTGGCGAGAGCTCATCAGTGTGATACTCGTCACACGTCACAGGTAAATCGGGTGTTGGCAGATAACCAGCGGGGTGTTGAAATGGATTTCTCCAAAATTGATATAGGCGATATCAATGAGGGTGAGAGAATACAGCTGGTTAACCTGCTACAAAGGAAGGCGATCTGCTTCTCGACTGGCGACAATGATCTTGGGCTAACTCATCTAGGCGAGATGAAGATTCAGGTAACCTCGGACAAGCCAGTGTACCATCGTCCGTACCGGCTTTCTTTTGCAGAAAGGGAGAAGGTACGCGAAAAGGTGCAAGGGCTGTTAGCGAGTGGGGTTATTCGTGAATCCGAGTCTGAGTATGCGAGCCCCATACTCCTAATACCAAAGAAAAATTGAGACATTCGAATGTGCTGTGACTTCAGGGCACTTAACCGGGTAACGATTAAGGATAGGTATCCGATGCCTCTAGTGAGCGATCAGCTGGATAAGCTGGCAGGGAGGTGTTACTTCACAACCCTAGATCTGGCGCAGGGTTATCACCAAGTCCCAATGCACCCAGACTCAATCCAAAAGACAGCTTTTGTTACTCCTGATGGCCACTATGAATATCTGAGGGTCCCGTTTGGGTTGGCGAATGCCCCAGCAGTGTTTCAGCGAGTGATAAACAAAATGCTGAGTGGACTGGGTACGGATACTGTACTTGCCTACATGGACGATCTTTTGATTCCATCCACGGCGGTGGAACCTGGTCTGGTCCTTCTGGAGAGAGAGTGCTGGAGATGGTGGCTGAGGCAGGACTGAAGCTGAACTTATCAAAGTGCTCCTTCCTGAAGGACCGATTGGAGTACCTGGGTCATGAGATCAGTGCAGTAGGGGTGAGTCCAGGAAGGAGGAAGGCGCAGGCGGTGAGTGAGTTCCCAGTCCCCGAGAATGTACATGGCGTAAGGCAGTTTCTGGGATTGGTGAGTTATTTTCGTAAGTTTATTCGAAATTTTGCAGTCTTAGCCAAACCACTGACTGACCTCACTCGGAAGGATGTCCCATGGTGTTGGGGACCTAACCAGGTAGAAGCCTTTCAGACATTGAAATTGTCTTTGGTGGAGAGGCCAGTCTTGGCCCTGTATGATAGTGCAGCCGAAACTGAAGTGCACACGGATGCCTGTAAACTGGGGCTTGGTGGAATGTTACTGCAGAGGCAGAAGGATGACAGTCTTAAACCTGTGTTGTATTTCAGCCGAGCTACTAGTCCAGCAGAGCAGGTCTACCACAGTTATGAACTGGAGACACTGGCGTTGTGTGGAAACGGTCAAACGTTTCCGGGTTTACCTGGTAGGTATTCACTTTAGGGCGGTCACTGATTGTTCTGCAGTACGTGCGACCATGCTGAAGAGGGACCTGGTGCCACGAGTGGCCCGGTGGTAGATGGCTTTGCAGGAATACGACATGGAGTTGGAGTATCGTCCTGGAGCCAAAATGCAGCATGTAGACGCATTGAGCAGGAACCCGGTGAATGTGAATCTGGTAAGCTTGTCTCATGATGATTGGTTTTTGACTGTGCAGTTGCAGGATGACAAGGCGCAGGCGATAGTCACAGCATTGGCTGAGAATACAGCAGACAAGGGCCTCAAGGCGGATTATGTGATGCAAGATGGCAGATTGTATCGAAAGACCCAGGTGGGGAAGAGGCTATACGTGCCAGCAATGACAAGGTTTAACCTATTGCGTAAGCATCACGATGAGGCTGGTCATCCAGGATATGAGAGGTGCCTGAAGTTCCTCAAGGAGACTTACTGGTTTCCGAGGATGGGACGTTTCGTGGCGTAAGTACGTAGATGCATGTCTCAGGTGTGCGTTCAGCAAGGGTGACTATGGGCGGCGGGAAGGCGTCCTGCATCCCATTAGGAAACCCTCTGTGCCCTTGGACACGGTGCATGTGGATCACCTTGGCCCTTTTGCAAGGAGTGCAAAGGGTCACAGCTATGTGCTGATGGCGGTGGATTCCTTCACTAAGTTCACTTGGGCGAAGGCTACCCGGACTCTACGTTCGGCAGAAGCCATTGAGAAATTGAGAGAGATGTTTGGCGAGTTTGGATATCCAAGGAGACTGATCTCCGATCGGGGACTGGCGTTTACCAGCAAGGCGTTTGCTGAGTTTCTGGCGGAAACGAGGTGTGCGGCATGTCCTCAATGCTATAGCAACACCTCGGGCGAATGGTCAGGTGGAAAGGCAGAATCGAACAATCCTGAGTGCGATTGGTGCCAGCACAGACTGTGAGACCCGATGGGATGGGAAACTGAGTGAGATTGTGTGGGGAATGAACCGTTGTGTTAATGCGAGCACTGGGTTCTCCCCAGCACAGCTCATGTTTACTCACCAAGAGGGTGCTGTGGCGGATTTGTCTGGTGGAGTGCAGGCGGCAGAGGTGGCTGAAAGGGGTGAAAACCCTTGGGGATATACAGCAAGCTGTCAAAAGGCGAAGGGACAAGGCGATGGAGAACCTGACCAAGGCGGAGTTGGCGATGAAAGCGCGCTACGACCGAAGGCGTAAGGTCGCAACCAAGTACAAGGTGGGAGACTTGGTGTTATGGCGAGAGGCGAACACGTGTTCTGGCGAAAAAGGGGTGAACCGAAAATTACTGAACAAGTATGGTGGTCCCTATAGAGTTTCCAAGGTGTTGGGGAACGACCGGTACCAGGTGAGTACTGTAAAAGCATGCGCGGGTACCGGAACTTCACAGCAACTGTGGCTGTGGATTCTCTCAGGGATTCTCTCAGGCGATATCATAGTACTGTTCCGGGCGATGAGCAAAAAGACTATGATAGCGACGGCAATGAGGCCGTTGAGGATCGACAGGATCTGATTGATCTGCTTGAGAGCTGAGCAATTAATGAGGGCATTAATGTTTGCAGGATGGTCGAGTGTAAGCAGCGATCATCGAGCAGCACTGGGTTTCCAGCGAGTATGCGTGACCGCTCGATAGATGGCAGGCTGGAGCCCAGGAGTGCAGGAAGCTGCCCACCAGGTGGCAGCAGAAGGCGGGAGAGAGAAGGTTGGCAACACGGCCGGAAGGCAGGGGGAAGCGGAAGAAGCCATCGAGGGGATTCTTGGTGTGCGTGCTGTAGAAGATAGACGTGACTGTGTGTGTTGCGATTACCACGTGTTTCTATTAGTGCCCATACTTTTTTTACTTCTTTGTTTTACAATATTGTGTTAATAAACATTAGAATTGTACCCTCCTTTGCAGATAGGTTAAGAACCGTCATACAACAATTATATTAGACTAAAAAAAAGATAAATTGACGAGGGTGAGTGAAAAAAGTTTATTTTCCAGCTATATTTCACTTCTGGCCCACTGTGCATCTGTCCCATACTGGCCGAAATTCCATGAGAAAAATTTATATTGGCCTAAATGGATTGCGCACAAATGTGGAAAGGTGATAACACAGCTAACAATCACTAACACTTTAACTTTGTCTTGCGTAATCACAAATTGTTTTTGTTCTTTGTGTACACGTTTCGATGTGATATCTTTCGCATTTCTGTTCACATACTTCGCATATGCATGACATCTTCGGGTCATGGAATGTTTTATCCCTACAGATTAGGTGGTGGAATTCATGCACGCTTAGTCTTGTGATGACGTGTCGTATCTGGAAATTTGCTTCTGTCCAGTTCCTGTCTATCATCGCTCCGGTGCTGAAGAATTCCGGCCATACTTCCTCTCTTTTCCTGCGTAGTCCTTGTAGCGTATGTTCATAGGGTTCCGTGGTTGGTAGTAGGTATGCTGTTTTCAAGTCCTCGATATGGAAAGTCTCCCTTGCCGGTAGGTACACTAGACGGCTTCTTGTCGTTTTTGATACTCCTATTGCACTTTTTACGTATGTAGCTTTCACTTTTTCCACTGTGTTCAGATTAGCTTCTGTACGATGTGGCCATATGATTTCTACCCCGTAAGTTATTATTGGGATGATCTTTGCAATGAATAGTTTCATCGCTGATTCCAGATTTAGAGCTTGTATATTGCGTATATCATTTATTGCCATTATTGCTTGCGTTGATCTTTCTGCTAAGTGTTTTGTGAAGCTTCTTCCACTGGGTTGTAAAGTAATGCCTAGATATTTAAACTCCTTTACTATTTTGATGTTATCTTTGTCCATTTTTATTTCTGTTGTGGCAGGGATCTTTCCTCCGTTTCTGAACACCATAATTTCTGTTTTTTCTTTGTTTATATAGAAGCTGTGGGTTTTACACCATTCTTCCTTAGTTGTTACGGCGTTCTGAAGTTTACTTATATCCGTTGATCCGATTACGATGTCGTCTGCGTATGCATATACGAAAATGTCTTCTCCTTCGGCTGCCATTATGAACAGCAGTGGCATCAATGGGTCTCCTTGCAGTACCCCATTTGTCTGCAGTGTAGTTTTTGATTTTGAGAGTCCATCTGATATAACTATGCTATTTTCTTTCATTATTGATGTAATGATTTGGGTCCACGCGTTCTGCTCTCCTAAGATACTTTTTAATTTGCTTATTATTAATCCTCTGTCCATTAGATCGAAGGCTTTCGTAAAATCTACGAAGACACTGTAGAGCTTTTGTTTTCTATCGAGTGCTTCCTCTATGTTTTGAAGGAGGAGTTTCACTGCCGTTTGAGTTGATCTCTCTTTCCTGAATCCAAATTGCGCGTCAGGGAGATTTTCTTCGATTTTTCCCCTTACTTTATTTGTTAAAATTTTTGTTAGGTTCTTGAAGGGAACGTTTTCAAGAGCGATGTCCCTGTATTTGTTAGGGTCTTTTGGATCCCCTTTTCCTTTGTATATAACTTTTGTCGTCGAGTTTCTCCATTGTTCTGGAATTCTTCCTACTTCTATATATTTGTTATATAGTTTTGTCCATATGGGACTCAGTGTGTCAATTGTGTTTTTGAGGTGTTCATTATATATCATATCTGGACCAGATACTTTTCTGTTCTTGCTTTGGTTTATTATTTTTCTTATTTCTGCAGGGTTGATAGGGGTTGCTGGGGTGTCTCTGCCTTCCTTGTTTAGTATGTTGATGAAATATTGTTCCCATTCCTTCATTTGTATGGCTTGTGTCTGTTGTTTTCATGGTCGAATAGCGATGTATGGTTCTTTAAGGGCTTTCTCAGACATCTCTTTATTTTTTTCCGCTATGAGCTTTCTTCTTTTCTTTTATCAGTCTTTTGTATTGTCGTCTTTCCTTTGCGTAGTCTTCTCCATGAGAACAATTTCTTCCCCCATAGAGACTCGAACCAGAGTAAGTGCCGTAGATCTACGCCAAGACTTCTTGCCTTAACCACTCGGCTACGGCGCGGGACTCTTGGTGTCAATGAAAGACAAAAATGGTTTTTGTGAGTTATCCGTAAGAGATAAACATATCCTGTCGCGGACTTTTTTGTAGAGCTTTTTGTGATATTCAATTCTGTGTACATTAATTTTGTGCATTTCTTATGGTTTAGGCAGCGTAAGCCATTTAAGCGTCCAAAGAGCAACTTTTTCACGTTTTCCACTACAAAGGGCGACTTTTAAGGGTGTAGAAGTTGAGTATCACAACTCTCTTATAGCCTATGTTCATCCCGGGAATCTCCAGAACATTTTGCAAAATTCCCCATCACAATCGGCTCAACGGTATGGCCGCGCATAAAGTACGAACAAACAAACAAACAAACAAACAATTTTTATAATAATGATAAAGATGGCCAGATGGTGTTCGTTTGGGCTTTAGGCCTTAAAGTTTCCTGACATTTATCTAACAGGTGAGGAAAACCCCCAAAAAAACCTCATCCACGAAAATTTCCCCGGCCGGGGATCGAACCCGGGCTGCACTATGCGTGACAAGGCAGCCCGTTATCTCACGACAATAGCGGTGGACTCCATTATGAATATTTTAACGGAGAAAACTATGTATAATATATCTATAATGGCGGAGCCTATTGTTGAGCAATTTTCTCTTCTTTATAAGGAATTACTAGTCCATGTTCATTTTTAGTTACATTGTTTGCTCATAGGCGTCATGGATGGCATGCGGTCAACACACCGACCCAATGAGACATCTAACAGGCAACTAAGGTATTATTTTGATGTTGAAATCGGTAAATATTGCTTAGAGACCTCTTTATTCAGGCTTAAGGATTTTTACGAGCCTCAAAAATCTTCAGACTCGGGACAGACGGCTTAAAGTCTCTCACGGAGGACATGTTCCTTTGATTTTTCCGTCCTGAAATATCCATCTACACCGGCCGGGTTTGAACCCGCGACCCTCGGAAACAGAGACAAGGAGCATAACCACTAGTCCACGGCATCAAAACTATATATAATAACCATTTAAATTTATTATGGCATTTTTCCCCTAAGCACAATTAACACATTTATTAAAAGAGGATTGATTTAATAAAAATTTGTTAGAAATGCGTCTTGTTGACACAATAACCGTAACGTTACTAAGCAACGTCATTGAATATGAGATAGAAAAATTACGTTTTTAAATGATATTAATAAAATATCAATATTTTACAGATTGGATTCAAAACTGTTTAATTTGTGTAGCTGAGATGTACAGACAACGCTTCCTCTATCAGGTAAATATTAAATAACTTTCAAATATCTCATTTATCATCGTTTAAATGCACGTCATTAAGATATATCGTGATGTCTATAAGGCGTGTTAATTCAAATTATAATAAATTTTACTCCCTAATTTGAAATATTCCATTTTATATAATTTCACATAATATTGTATTATTACTTACTTACTTACTCACTGGCACTATCGAACCCGTAGGTTCATGGCCGCACGGACATAAGCTCTCCATACACCCCTATCCTGAGCTAATGCTTTCCAATCATTCCCTGTATAATCTACTTCCCTCAAATTATAGTTAATGTTATTCTCCCACCTCATTCTTGGTCTACCAACTGGGCGTTTTCCCTCTGGCTTTCCTACAAGAACCTTCCATGCAAGTCTTTCATTCCCCATATGTGCAACTTGTCCTGCCCATCGCAGTCTACGAGACTTAACTATTCTTATTATATCTGGCTTCCCGTAAAGACCATGTAGTTCATTGTTATGTAGTCTTCTCCACCCACATGTCTGTTCATCTCTCTTTGGTCCAAAAATTTTCCTAAGTACTTTATTCTCAAATACTTGTAATCTCCTTTCCTCTCTTAAAGTAAGAGTCCATGTTTCGCACCCATATAATATAACTGGTAGAATAATTGTTTTATATATTTTCAGTTTAACGTTTTTTGAAAGGACTTGGGACATCAAGAGCCTCTGCAATGCATAATAACACGCATTTCCAGAATTGAGCCTATGTTTAATTTCTTTGTGCATCTCATTCCTATTTGTGATTATTGTTTGTTCCTAGGTATTAGAATTCAGCCACTTCCTCAAAATTTCCCTCATTTATCATTAGCTGTCCATTTCCATTATTTAATGGATTTCTATGTGTGACCATATATTTAGTTTTATTGATATTTACTTCCAGTCCTAATTTCTTAGTGTTACTCAATAGTGTGTGGATGTTGTCTTTTAGTATCTCCTCGCTATCGGCCAAGAGCACTACATCATCAGCATAAACTAACAGCTTATTAATACCATTGAGTTCTAAGCCATCCTCATTCTCTAAAAATTTAATGGCATGCTCTAGTACAAAATTAAATAGTAGAGGAGATAGTGAATCTCCTTGCTTCAACCCATTCTGGATTTCAAAAGTGTCCGAAAACTGTTTGCCTACACGCACCCTACTCTTTGTGCCATTCAGACACATTCGTATAAGTCTAACTAACTTTTTAGGAATTCCGAACTCCAGCAGGATACTATATAACTTCTCCCTCTTAATTGAATCATATGCTTTTTTGAAGTCTATATACAGTTGATGTACAGTACCATTATATTCCCATTTCTTTTCTAAAATCTGTCTTATACTAAAAATCTGATCTGTTGTAGACCTGTTTCTTCTAAATGCACATTAATGATCTCCTAGAATGTCATCAATATAGGGAGTAAGTCTGCTTACTAATATATTTGTTAGAATTTTGTACGAAGTTGAAAGTAATGAGATGCCTCTGTAGTTGTTGCAATCAGTTTTATCTCCTTTCTTATAAATTGGTACGATAATTGATTCCTTCCATTCATCTGGAAGAGCTTCTTTTTTCCCAAATCATACTAAGCAAACCAGCGTATCTTGTCCATCAATTTTTCTCCCCCTGATTTTTATCAGTTCTGCTGGGATCTCATCTGAACCTGATGCTTTATACATCTTCAATTTTTCAATCGCCATTTCAACCTCTAATGAACTTGGCTCTGCGACTAGCATTTCTGCTGTCTGTAAATTATCCTCCTCAATGTCCTGTTCTGTATGTACATTTAATAGCTGATTAAAGTAACTTTTCCATCTATTTAATATACTCCTGGAATCTGCAATCATATCCCCATTTTCATTCCGAATTATGTTTGTTCTAGACTGAAACCCTTTCTTCTCTATGCTAATTCCCTGATATAATTCTCTAATGTTCCTATTTTTTGCATTCATTTCAAGATCATTAATCTTCTCTCTCAAATATTCCCTCTTTTTACTCTTTAGTAACTTGGTGGTTTCCCGTCTAATACTACCCAATTGCTCTAAGTTTACCTTATTTGGCTCGTGTAACCATTTCATTTTTGCTAGCTTTCTTTTCTTTACAATGTCGGCACATTCCTCATCAAACCATTTCTTGTTTTGCCTCTTTTTTAAACAACCCAACGCTTTCTGATGCTGACAATTTAATAGTATCTCTTATAGCCTCCCATTCTTTATTTATATCAGTTTCTTCTTCGTTTGCCACATTGTCATCTGAAGATTCCAGTACTTCAAATCTATTAGCAATTTTGATTTGGTATTCTTGCCGCATTTCATCATTTTTCAAGTTTTTTAATTCAAATTTTACAGAATCATCTTTAGCATTTGTTCCTCTCATAAGCGATAGCCGTTGTCTGATTTTCACTCTGACCAAATGATGATCCGAATTGCAGTCTGCCCCTCTAACTGATCTAACATCAATGATGCTACTGCGCCAGCGTTTATCCACTAATACATGATCTATCTGGTTCCGAGTTTCTCCATCTGGGGATGTCCAGGTGTATTTATGAATATCCTTATGCTGAAATGTTGTGCTCTTAACAATGAGATTCTTTGATGTGGCAAATGTGACTAATCTCACCCCGTTGTCGTTACTATCTTCATGAAGACTGAATTTGCCTATTGTTGGTTTGAATATATCTTCCCGCCCCACTTTTGCATTAAAATCTCCTAAGACAATTTTCATATGATATCGTGAAAGGCTATCAAATAAGCATTCTAATTCTTCATAGAACTCATCCTTGATCTTGTCATCTTTATCTTCTGTGGGGGCATGGACATTTACAATTATAAAATCATGTTGTTTACCTTTTAGAATTATGTATGATACCCTATCACTAACAAACTTAATATCTCGGATAGCAGATAGGATTCTCCTTCTGACTAAAAAACCCGTTCCAAATGCAGGTCTTTCTGCACCCCCGTAGTATAATGCAAAGCTTCCTGATTCCTGACTACCTTCTCCTGGCCACCTAACTTCCTGTAAAGCGACTATATCCAAGGGCGATTTATCTAGTTCCCGCGTTAATATCTCTAGTGCCCCGCTATTGTAAAAAGTCCTAACATTCCATGTTCCTAGGAACATGTCCCTGTGTTTGAGCCTTTGGCATGGGTTCCCTGAAGTAGTCCCCGCCCGGAGAACCGAATGGGGGACTATTTGACCTCCGGAAAATTTTACCCCAGTTGAACCCATGTCCGCATTTCTTGACGGTTGTATTTTTACGGTCAAAGATCGTCACTCTTTCGACCAAGGTACTTTTTTCGTCTGCCTTATCACCTTCGACCAGTCCGGCATGGGTAACCCTATCGGCAGCAATACTGTTTTTATTATACTTCTCCGCTCTTTAACCCATAAAAAACTTGTTGGCGCGAGAGTCTAATCACTTACATAGGGCTATTTCAGAGAAGTGGATAACCTAAGTAGTATATGGGTAACATGTACCGATACTACATTATTTATACCTCTACCTGGAGCCGCTATATTTTAGAGTTATCAAAATTCCTCACGTTGCTGACTGGGCATCGGACTAAATTACATAAGAAACATCTTCCTCAGTAAATCAAACTAACGCACGTTCCGTAGCTCCGCACCAAGGCATCCCGATCCATTATTAATTTTCTATAATATTAATTATATAAAATTCCCAGCTCAATTATTTTCATCCGTCTATTGATTATTTTATTTATAAAGTCGAGGTTATGTAATTATTTGGGATATTCATATTTTAATATAATTATTTTCATATCTTTAAAGGTTTCTTACTTTATGAATGACTGTGAGTAATGGAACATTTTACATCTTGGAAGTTAGTTACTGGCCCTTCTTCTTCGATGGGTATCTCTTTTAGTCTGGACCTTCTTCCATGACCTGCCAGGCAGGGGAAGTCCTGCTGGTAGTTACATATATAGATCATGGAGTCATTATGACACACAAAAATTAAAAACAATTGAAATTAAATTGTTTATGGAAAATCGCTGAGAGAGAAAATTCGCAGCTCTGTTATTCGAGAAGAATGTGAAATTGAACCTATAAACATCTGGATAAATGATAGAAGACTAAATTGGAACGATCAGATATATAGAATGGAGAACAGTAGATTAGTGAAGAAAGTATTGGACTAAACACCTCAGGAGAAAAGGCCTTTAGGAAGACCACAACTGTGATGGAAGGATGTCACCATACCCCGGACCTGAAGTGAATGAACACGCAACAAGCTACCAGCTTTCACGCGTACAGGAAGAAGAAGAAGAAGAAGAAGAAGAAAGAAGAAGGTTTATACAGTTTTCTTCTGCCACAAATTTCAATTCAGGATTTATCCATACTCATCTCATACATTTCGTTTATTCGTCCCTGTGACGTAGCGTCAGACATGATCGACCGGAACACTTGTCGTTCACAGACTTCTATAAATACAGGGGCTTCACCTCATCTTAGCCCTAATCCCGACACGAGTTGATGAAATTATATAATAATAATTATCTTTATCAAGTTACACTACTTACGTTCTTAAGTTACGTGTAAATTGTTATTTTTCACATTTATTTATGGATGGACTGTATTTTTTTTCATGTTTTACTGTTGGCCATGTCTAAGTTTCATCTTAGAAGCAAAATTATCACGAAATTCGGATGTATACTTTTTGCACCGTAACCTATTTCTAGATATATTTAGTATTTTATCAAAATATGTTCCTTTACTTACTTTTAATGGTGAAATATTATAATAAAATACAACATACAGATCAGTCATGGACGGAAGAATAATCAAAGCAGATTTCATATTTGAAATATGAGTAATTAAAAATGCGAAAGTTTGACGTTTGTTAAAAAAATATGCTATAATGTCTGAACGGACATGACCTACGATTTGAGATACACTATGAGGGGTTAGAGACCCCTAGCACCACAGGGATATAAGTAAAAACAATGTAATATGACCGATACTAGTGTAGAAAAGATTGGGCGCATTCAGCTGCCAATAAAGCGCTCTAGCGCTTTAGCAAAAATGGCTGCCATTTGCAGCGGAAATTTAAGGGGTCTGTTGAATGGACCGCTGCATGCAGCTATACCGCCAAATTTGAATTTATTCATTGGCTCATTACTCATATTACTACGCGATGCTATTGAAATTAATCATAATACTAATAGGGACATACAGAATTTACGATTTATTTTAATGTATGTAATTTATGAAATTGACCAATAGATCGTTTAAAATAAAATATAACGAGAAAATTTGTATTTTTTTAATTATTAATGTATCAGGCGGCTCCGTGACGCAAGCGATTAGACACTCGCCTCTCATCGCTGGTTTCTCGAGAATCTTATTTATAATATTTATTATTAGTTTAATATTATTAATTTGTGTTTTAGTAAGAGTAGCTTTTTTTATCTTGATTAGTCTCGGTCATTATACATAGATTTTGTAGTGGAGGAAACGGATCTGCGGCATATTCTTTCGGGGTTTCTCCCATTTTCCCCTACCACAATTTTATTCCACCTTTCCCCATTTTCATCTAATCTATTTTGTTCATCAGATGTAGTCAGCCTGCACCCTAGTTAATTATAGACCTATATAAGTGTATGGGCTTAATTTAATCTCTCGATCTGACTCTGAGTTGGTCTCAACTTGAAATTATCTTATTATATTTAAACATCACTCCTGCGAATTCCCTATGTGATTCATATATTGCTCCTTCATCATCACATAACACATATATTTAATAACCACACTAATAGTATTGCCAGGTGGGCTGTGGGGCAAATTTTATTTAATTGTTCAGCCATTTTATTCATATCATTTCTTACATAATATTTGACACTTTTAGGCATATATTTAAATCTATGAGGAATAGGGGTTACATTAGAAAACACAGGAAATATAGGCATATGTGCAAAATGAATATAAGTGGTGCAATACATGACCTAAGTACAGCAACCAAACAATTGTATATAGGAAGGCATCATTGTAATTTTTAAACCTCAAACATACTTCATCTTTATTTTAAATTTGTTACGGAATTGAAATGAAAACAAAGAAGAATATCAATTTATAATAATTTAAATACAGTTTTCTTAATAATTGATTAATTAATTTTTTTGCATCATCTGAAAATATTAATTATTTGTAAGAGTAACTACCATAATCTTTATGGCTAAAATAAAACCAAAACATTATATGTAATTTCCAACCTTATATGTGAAATTCTGTCATAACAGCAGTTAATTATAGATAACCTCTCAGTCACCATACTTAAAGACATTATTTAATATAATCACTAACATTAGCAATGCCACTTTCTTAGTAAAGTTAAGTGCTACACTAAATAGTATATCACTGAATCATTTATAATAATATGAAAAACATTTACCACCAAGATTAATGGTAGTATACAGTGAATAGCAATATCCCATAAGAGAGACTACATGCATTTGAATTAAAATATATAAGACCACATTTCATTTTACGATAAATTGGGAATTAAAGTGAAAATTATTCATACCTGGTTCAAGAAATGGCTCTCAGTATCTCAATGATAGGACATAGTATATAAAAAGTTGGAGATTAAATAATAATGGATCAGCTGTGATTAAAATCCTAAGCAGAGTGCAAATTTTTTTGTTAATACATTAACCAACTCTAGCTGTAATTTAATTTTATTCGTGCACATCACACAGAGTATTTGTATCTTCACTGGTCAAATTGAGATAAGAAATCTAGAATATTGTAATATTTGAATTCAAGTTATGGCCGATACTTCACAAAACTCTTTATTCAGAAATGATTACAAACATAAGATACACAGTTCATCTCTTTGTCCATTACACAAATTTCTTATTGTGTTGCACATTTGAAGAATAGTACAAATGTTCGTTTTATCTGTAGAGAAAATTGGTTCGACAACCACTGTAGCACTTCCAAAAATGACCCCATGAACAAAATCATACTATTCTAATTTATTTCATATATCTTGAAAACAAAAATTATAATTAACTTGGCACCAGGTATTAGCGAATGAATCATCTGCGGATACAATTTTCATAATAAAAACATTCACTCGTCAATAACACAATGATTTGCATGAAAAGAGGTTATAATCGTAAATTCTTGATCTTGATAATAATCTTAAAATTATCACTGTTTTTAGTTTTACTTAATATATCACTTATGTTCGTCTAAAACGGTTAGCCACCTCGAATAACTCAAATATTAATGTCCAGACATAAATAACACAAAATTTGTACATCAAACATAAATTGTTTATGGACAAAGACGCCATGTTTAAACTGAATGAACCAGCCAATCACAATGGATGCAGCGGTTTTTTCTGTCTGCAGCCTACTTTTACTTCGCTGCAGTAGCTGCAAGTCCGCTAGAGCGCTTTATTGCCCTCTGAATGGTATGCTGCAGATAAAGCGCTAAAGCGCTTTTGCAGCGCTTTGGCTACTGAATGCCCCCATTAAATTTAAGCCAAACTTTTAACATATAGTTTCCATAAGAGGTAGAGAGATGGGAAGAAAAATAAAAACGGGCCGAGATTAGTGTCCAATGTATGATCTTTGTAGTCGGTAAGTCGATTCTTGACATCCCGATGACATTTAAGCCCACGTTTTGGCATCTAGCCTCCTATGGAGGATGAGGGTGACAAGGGATAAAAAAGTAAGAAGTAAAAAATGAGCGAGATTAGTGTCGAATCTATGAGAGTCGTACTCGGTAGACAGATTGGTCACATCCCGATGGCGTTTAAGCCGTAGCTCCCCAGGGATTTAAAAATAATCGAAAACCACTTATATTAGTTCAAAACCGTAGTCCGGAGTCACCGAGAATAATGCCCATAGTCCCATACAGTAAGTTCACGTTTAGCGCCATCGATACAAGATGAGTAAGAAGGGCAGAAGTAAGCTGATGGACACAAGGAAATATGGATAAATAATAAATGGGACTTGCTATTAATATATATATTTAATGTTTACACATCTTTCTGTGCCTAAAGTCTTATTTTCCTTCTCCACTCATCTCTATCCACCCACTCCATGCCTCCAGTCCTCTTATTCTCATCCCAGTTCTTATTTTGCATCCACGAGTTTCGAGGTCTTTCTTTCCTTCTTCTTCCAACTGGGCACCATTCCAATGTTTTTTCTGGTTACCCTTTATATATCATCATCATCATCATCCAGTATCATGACAGCTCCCGCCATATTCCGGAAACCAAACGCCATTCCTTTCTGTCCATCCATTGATCTTCCTCTAATCCTCTGATATTCATGGCTGCTTGTACCCCTTTTATGCAAGTTTTCTTCGGCCTTCCTTTCATCCTTTTTTCCATTGGGATCTATTGCATCCCAATTTTAGGCATTCTGTTCTCTGGCATATATATACATGCGCGCGTGCGTGTGTTTTTGGGATAAAGGAATATAAATTATTATTCGTCAATTTATGTAGACTATTTAACTCATGCCCTAAATGATAGTCAATGACCAAACACGTTTTAATGAATTTTGTTTTACAACCAATTACAGTCGTGTTTCATGTCGCTGTTTATCGATTTCTCTTTATCAGCTCCTGCTTTAGTGATATGGAAAGTTCCTCCTTTTTTAATATCCTGAACAGCCCAGACCATTATTTTTCTCGAACAAATACATTGAATATAGCAAATAATGAACAGATTCCTTGATTTTACTGAGTTGTTTACTAAAAAAATAAATTAATAACCAATAATGTTGATTATAATATAGAGTTTGATGTGTATCATTATTTCTCCACTAGGGTGCATTCTTACAATATTTGCGATCCTATTTGGCAATAAATATGATCAAGTTGCAGTGAATATATATAACCTCACATTTCTGATTTGTTTTCAAACATCACCGTTTACATTAAATATATACATATTTTAGAACACGTGTATCTTGTGTTACATAAACATGCTGACAAACAAGTAACTGTGCGCGGATAATGTTCTCTACGTCTGAGAACTGCCGCATCACACGTTTAAATCATCCTACTCTACACTCAACATTTTCTAACTAAAAGAGGCGCAACAATTAAATGAATTGATTTCACTTTTTTTCTGTTTACTTTCGTGAAACCGGAACGAGCCAACAAGCTTAATCCCTGGATGATGATGATGATATTAAAAGTTAGTAAATAATCGTATCCTTCAGATGATGTCCTGGTGGAGTGGCTTAAATGACTCCAAGAACTACGCCGGGGTAGTATTGTTGCCGATAGATGATAAGCCAGACGATATAAGTACCTTGGTCGTAAGAATGACCATCATTCACCGTGAAAATACAACTATCAAGAAACGCGGACATGGGTTCCACTGACGTTAAATTTTCCGGAGGTAAAATAGTTCCCCATTCGGTTCTCCTGGAGGACTACTTCAGAAAATCCATGCCAAAAGCTAAAAAGTAGGCACATGTTCCTAGAAACATGGAACATGTCTCGTTCCTATTTGTGATTATTGTTCCCTGGTATTTCAATTCAGCTACTTCCTCAAAATATCACTCATTTGTCATTAGCTGTCCAATTTGTTCATATATATATATATATATATATATATATATATATATATTGGTGAAAATACATTTTTTTTTAATATTACAAATGTGGTCTTGTAATGATCAATTTTATCCACTTTACCAGCCAGTTTGTAACTCTAGAAATTACTGAAATGAGGATTTTTTAAATAAAAAATGAACAGCTTCATATAAACTATACGACCAATTCATTGGTAATATCGAAATCGGGGGTTCATGGCAGCGTGGACATAAACTGTCCAAAAATCTCTATCCTGAGTTAATATTTTCCAATCATCTCCTGTTAAATTCACCTCACAGAATCACGCTTTATGTTTCTCTCCAATCTCATTCTTCACTTACTACTGGGCGCTTACCCTCTGGTTTTCCTACATTTTCCATGCCAATCGTTCATGTTCCATCCGTGCCACACGTTCTGCCCATCGCAGTCTACCAGACTTCTATGTTCACTTGTCTATTTGTCTCTCTTTGGTTCGAAAAATGTGTTAACAACTTTATTCTGAATGCTTGTAATCTTTTCTCCTGCCTTACAATAAGAGCGCATAGAACTGGAGGATAAACCGTTATATATAATTTTAGCTTTAACTTTTTTTTGAGAAGCTGTGATGAGGAGAGTTCCAGTAATGCATAACAGCACGCATTTCCCAAATTGAGCATATTTCTTATTTCATTAAGTCATCATCATCACTCCAGGGATTAGGCAATTGCCCGTTCCGGCTTCATAATGCATCAGCCCAACGGCTTCTAGGTCTTCCAACATTACGTCTTCCTCTTGCTTGATAATTTCTTGCTAACAATGGATATCTCTCCTTACTCATTCCATCCATGTGATCTGTCTGATTTCTTTCTGTAATTCGTGACTTTATCCAATAAAGGCTGTACTTTCAATTCTTCTCTTATATCCTCATTTCTTATTCTATCAAGTCTTGTACATCCTTTTACTTGTCTTAGGAACCTCATCTCCGCCGTCTGTATTCTATCCTTCTGTTTTTTCACTGGAGCCCAAGATTCACATCCATACAATATTGTGGGAACCGCCATAACATTATACATTTTTATCTTGGTTTCTTTCTAATTTTATTTTTGAATGTTCTCTGTATTGTTCCACACACCGTCTGAAATTTATTTATTTTGGAGTCAATATCTCTTTCCACATTTCATTAAGTAATTCAGGAAATAAGTGCCAGCATGCATTACAGAGACCCAATTCCTTAAAAAAATGTTAAGTTGAAAATATACAAAACTGTTCTTCTGCCAGTTATATTGCATGGTTGTGAAACATGGACTCTTGCTTTAAGGGAGCATAGACGATTACGAGTATTTGAGAATAAAGTTCTTAGGAACGTTTTTGGACCAAAGAGAGATGAACAAACTGGTGAACGGAGATGACTACTTAACGGTGAACTACATGGCTTTTATATCAAGCCAGATGTAATGAGAGCAGTTAAGTCTAGTAGACTGCGATGGGCAGGACATGTGACACGAATGGGGAATGAAAGACGTGCATGGAAGCTTCTTGTAGGAAAACCAGAGGGAAAAAGCCCAGTTGGTAGACCAAGAATGAGGTGGGAGAATAACATTAACTATGATTTGAGGGAAGTATATTATACAGGGAATGATTAGAAAACATTAGCTCAGGATAGGGATGTATGGAAAGGTTATGTCTGCGCGGCTATGAACCTACGGGTTCGATAGTGCCTCATTCATGTTTGTAATTATTGTTCTCAGGTATTTGAATTCAGCCACTTCTTTAAAATTTCCCTCATTTGTCTTAATGAACTAATAAAGAATTGTGTCAACATAATGTATAATAATAAGAGATATGCATAATTGAATTATGAATTATTTCCATGAACTTGGTTTTATATTTTTAATTTTTACGCTGAATATTTGTTTGACGATTTCTCATACTGTACTTCATATTCTGAATTCAATTTCCTTCGTTCAGACCTATTAAGAGATTGTAATAAAATTGCAAAATATTATATTAAAAAATGTGAAATTGCAAATATAAAACAGGACTTTTATTGTTTGGAACATTGCTCGTGAACAAATAAAATAATTACAATTATTTGTTTTGCAATTGTTCTTAAGAGTGTGTAGAAATAAATTGTCACGTACATTACATACCATTCTACTACGTTCTGCTTAGTTACTAATGTGAACAAAGTAAATTGTAGACTTGATGATAAGAAATAAAAAACCCTCTCTTCATTATTCGCAAGATCAAATTTCATATTTTATTATTTTAATAACAAGGTGAGTTTTTATTGACAACTGTAATTTAAGTTATATTTCCTTTTGTCAGGAAATTACATGCTGTAGTCAAATTGCACAAATTATTAAACATTAAGAATAAATTATTATTAAAGTAGGTTAAATTCCTGGATACAGTTGGGATTGTGGTGTTTCTGTAGTGAAATGTCACCATAAACTTACACACGTGTATCAAACTGGTTACTGCAGAATGAAGAGGATAGAGTTGGCTACAGATCGGAACGAATAGAGCACTTCAGTGAATGCAGCTACGGGATCAAATACAGTAGTTGCTGGCCTTAATATCCTCGCAAGAAGTACTTTCATTATTACACGTAAAATATTTATAAATTAAGAATGTATTATTAATATTAATGTTAATATTACTATTATTAATATTATTATGTCCACCGCTGTGGTCTCGAGGTAGCGTGCTGCCTTGTCAGGCAGCGGGCCCGGGTTCGATCCCTGGTCGGGGCAGTTTTTCTGTGTGAGGTTTATTATCGGAGTTTTTCCTCACCTGTAAGACAAATGTCAGAAAAACTTTAACGCCCAAACGGGTCCCGAAATCATATGGCCATTATCATCTTATCATCATCATCATCATCATCATCATCATCATCATCATCATCATCATCATCATCATCATCCTTCACCGATGTGAAAAGCAACGGGAAGCCACCACATCTACAATTCCCTAGTAAAGCTGCAAAGCATAGCATGAAAATGCTATGATTGCAGTGAAGGACCTGCTTGCGGGCAGAATTACTATGGAAGGATGGAATATTGTTATTACAATATTATTTATATCAATATTATTAATAGCAACATTAATTATATCATTATTATTATTATTATTATTATTATTATTATTATTATTATTATTATTATTATTATTATTATTGTTACTAATGTTATTATCATTGCTCTATTCTTTCTATTTTCGGGTTTGTGCAGCTGCTGCCATCTTCCCGCGCCAAACTTCCAAAGCCTACGACCTTGGGCATCTTCAGTACTTAAACCTCTCGCTTGCATAGCTATCCTCATGCTTTCCTTCCATCTGACTTTGGTCTTCCTTTTTTCTTCTCTCTCCGGTCGGTTGCCATTGATATAGTTGTTTCTGCCATCTCTTGTCTTCCATTCATAAAATGTGTCCTAACCATTTTAATTCCTTCTCCTCAATTCTATCAATTATGTTTTCTTCTGCTTCCATTATGTTTCTAATTTATTTATTTGTGACATGTTCTAATTTTCACATTCTGGCACTTCTGCGTAAATAATGCATTTCTAGAGAAGTTACTCTATTCTTGTAGTACTTATTGATTGTCCATACCTCACTTCCAAACATTGCAACAGATTCCACCAATGTTTCACGAATATATATTTTTTAGTGTCTTTCCAAATATGCTTATCCCACCATATTGAATTTAACGATGATATTTTTCTACTGAATTCAATTCTTCTGCTTTGTATTGTCTTTGCCTATACCTTAAATGTTATCTATAATTATTCGCAAATATTTAGTTTGTTTCACTTGCTTTATTTGAATTCCTTCTTCCAGTGTTAAATTGTCTCTTTCATTGCTATTGATTGCCAAATATTCTGTTCTTTTGTAAATTTACTGAGAGACCCCATGATTCATATGTATTTTTCAACCTTTTTGTCATGAATTACATATCAAATTTGTCTTACGCTAAAACCAGTTGATCATCAGATCATCAGCAAAAATCTGTTGCCTCTTAGGACACCCATACCTTTGCAGCTTTGTTTCCATTTCATTAATATAAATTCTATATAACATCAAATAAAATTGGTGATAGACTGCACCCCTGTTTGAATCCCTTTTTGGTTTTTATAGGATTAGATATTATATTTCCAGTTTTAACATAATCTGTGTTATCTTTATAAATTTGTTTAATAATTTGAATTACTTTTCTACCCATATTGCATTTCACTAAACTTCCCATTATTATTGTTATTATTATTGTTATTATTATTATTATTATTATTATCATCATCATCATCATCATCACTTATTTCATTATCATTATTATTTTTTCTCATTTATTTTCACTCTTCATTCTTTTTTAAATAAAATCTTATTAACTGATTTTTTAAATTGACTATTTTGATGAACATTTCCATTACATTATATATAATAATATAACTTTTTAATGAATTATTAATTACTTTTCTGCAACTTAACTCTGTCCCTTATAGGATACGATTAGGAAAATGTATTGATGTTTAAGGTACTCAGCAGAAAATCAAAGCATAGAAATAAATTAATGTAATTGTGTAAAATAACAAATGTTCTAGCAGAAGAGTGGAAAGCAACGCCCATTTTTTGGAATTGAAAAAAATTTCCCCTAATTGCTGAATAGAACATACACAACATTTCTCAATCTAATTTTTTAATTCATTCCAGTAAGTGTACATTTAATAATGTAGATATATAAAAATTGTAATATGAAATATTGAAGAAATGTAAAATATTTCTTAAAACACACATTATTATTACTTGCAGCTGATATTTCTTAAAATACAAAGAAAATAAAGTATTTTACAACATTATTGTAAATTGTATTATTGTTGTAGAAGACAGTAACAGGAACTTGCTAAGTTATAATCTGTTTTATTTGCTACAGCGATCTGTTAGCAGCGAACAACATCACTCAAATGTTAACACACAAAAATAAGTTATGATATAAAATGAAAATATATTTTATTTTTACATACCACGTGAGAGTCAAAATAATATGTCAAGAAATGTATGTTAATTACAAATGACAGTACATAATCTTTATTTAAGCAAAGCAGCGATGGCTTCATAATAGTAACTTTTACATATACTTTGCAACTTTAATTTCAGATTTTCAGAACAACATAAAAATTGAAGAAACATATACAGTATATAATCTTAAACTGAGTTTTACAATAAATTATTCGAAAAACCAATCCCATGTCAATATTTATTTTATTTTAATAAACTTGCCAAATTTGGTCTGACATATTACACTTTATAATAGAGAAGGAAAAAATACAAATTTGAATAGTTTATAGACAAAACCAATAAGTGTAGTTGAAAGTGTAATTACGTAATAAAGGAAAAATAAAGAACGTAATTGGGAGACTGGCTGGCCACATAGATGATTTCTAAAGATGGAGATAAGAGCCCTTAAGCTTGATTGTTATTGGCCATTCGAGTCATATCGTGTTTACTTCATAAATTATTTTGATTTTTTTTAAGTATTGTACCTCAAGTGCCTATAAGTAAGATGTTGTTCAGATGGTGTTTATCTTTGTAATAAGGGACACTAGGCTCATGTATACACTAATTCTCATCTTATTGTTTAAAGATGGATTCAAAACTTACTGTGTTGAGTGTAATAACAGCACTTCCTGCCACGTAGATCGTGTGCTAACAGTTGCAGCAATTAGACTTGGTTATTATCTCTAGAGAAGCGCACGGTTTCGCCCTGCTTTCTCCATTCTGAAGACGTTACATTGGTTCTGTTTCCCATCTAAGGATTGTCTCGACTATGTTATTGATATAGAAGAAAGCTCTTTCCTTTATGTAGGGCATGTTTTATTGTTATTGGAGTAACTGAGCAGTGTCTGGTACCGACGACAGACGTTTTCTGATTAAGGAGTCTCCTGTTGTAGGGAGGAACGAGAAAAAGAAGCTTAGTCTTAGAAACCTAGTATTTACCTAGTAGTGTTTATGTTGCGTCCAGGTATGTAGTGTAATCACAAACAATATGCTTACAAGTACTGTACACTCAGTGCTGAGTAAGTACCAGTTGTCACACTAAGCACAATATTCCATGTACACAGAGCAACATGACATTACCTGACACCACGGTCGCTTCACCTTGTTATCCAGGGCACTTACGAGTTACCACAACAATTTTACTCAACTTCGTGATGAATGTTGTTTAGGATTTGTAAACATGTTTCGATATCTCTTGTCCAATCACGATACAGTTGATGTGCGAATTACCACAAAATAATATTTTTCTGCCAGAATTTGTACGTTGAAGAATGGCTTCCCATGACACCGTGAAAACTCCAAACACTTTGTATTTCTGTGGAGATATATATAATAAAATCAGGTGGATCGACAGATCTGCATACATTTCTTTACTGTCTGCCGCCCTAGCTTAGGTCGTAGAATATATTCCCGCAAACTAGCGGGTGCATGTTGATTCGGCGGGATTACTAAACTTAATTCTGCGTTCTTCAATATCTGAGCTTGGTGTACACATTTCAGTATCTACTTTGGGTTTCCTAATTTGGGAAGGTTTGCAGCTCTGTACATAGCGATTCTCCCGTCGGGTGTGAACATTAAGCCTGAGGATGAACACTCCGCACACAATAACACGTTCCCTAAGTAAACCGATCTACCAAGTGGTGCTTCAATTGAAAATGAACCACTGTAGGTCACATTTCCTCCCAGAGGTAAATACAAAGATCAAAGAGAGCAGTAGGCGCACTTGAACACAGAGTTATTAACGACTTTAACGATTGTAAATTACATTTCAGGTAGAGTTTGTGCGCCAAAGAAATGATGATGTTATTATTCCTTCAAGTATCTGTCGCTGAGTTTGTACATCGCCACACAGTGAACTGTGTAAAAAGTATAGCAACAAAGTATTTAGATGAATACAAAACAATACTAATTTTAGGCCCAGTAAACAATCATACTGATTACATACTTCGAGAACTGAACACCAACAATTCAACAAACTACGATATTTTGACAAATGACTGGATTGCAAAGGAACTCACTTCTGGCATCAACCGTTCTGGCATCATTTGGAACAATATGACAGAAATTACCGAAAAAATTATTAGCGATTTAAAATCCAATACACCATTCCTCATCGTCATCTTCGTTCCTGACGTCAGTCAAGACGTTACTGAAGATGACACGAGAAATGAATTAGATGCTACCTTTAACTTGTATAAAGTGTTAAGTTATGCAGGTGAAACCCACAGAACAATAATTGTGCTGCCATTAATAAATGCATTTAATAGAAAACTATTATTTTCCCTCTTAAAAGAAGGTTCTATTTCATTCTTACGAATGTATGATGTTACAGTAATTTCACCTCGTGCTAAATATTTTAGACCTAAACACAAAATGAAGAAAGTTTTACATTTAGTCAGCGATTTATATACATGGCTTCCTTTCACAAATGATCAATGCCACTAATGTAAGGAACTTTCCTTCCTTGATACATGGACAGCTGAAAAAAACGGTCAGTTTCAGTATGACCGCAATCTCTTGCCGCAAAAAATTCCAAATACGTTTTCAAAATGTCCACTTATTTATGCAACATTAGATGAATATTTTCTTGGGAGATCGGAAATAGATTGGGTTATTTTGAACGCTATGTTCAGATATATTAATGTTAATAACGATGGAATATATCCCGATGCTTTTCTGCTAGGAATATTTGCAGCTCCTTATAAAAGATCGCTTTACATTTACGAATGGGAAAAATTTATAAAACATTCAATAACTGTACCTTACGTATATTCTGATTTCAAAGTATATGTACAATCTCCAAAAAAGCACGTTCTGTATGGGTATTTCCATAAAGTTTTCAACTCCTCTCTGTGGGTACTTTTCTTTGTGACATGCATAATATCATCCACGGTGAATTACATAATGCACAAGTCTATTAGAATTGAGTTATCTGGTTTCAGGGAAATATCATACAACTTTTACTTCATTTGGTCAATTCTTACTTCCGTTTCGGTTCCAAAAATACCCAAAACTACCGGAGTTAAAAGAGTTTTTTCTCCTAATAGTTTGTCATGCTCTGGTAATGAGCACGATATGTCAATGCTTCTTCACCAGTTTCCTCACTGAACCAGCGATAGAAAGGGGAATCACCACCGTTGAAGAGTTAATCAGTAAGAAACCTCACTGTGTTTTCGCAAATAGAAATTATAGCAGCGGCGTTTTCAGACTTCAGTGTTAATGGAACAATAAAACTAAACTCTGGTGGAATAAGAATTCAACACTCCAGTACTCCTATTGAAAATTTCCTAAATATTGAAAACTCTGCAGTACTTACCACTGAAATAAACATGAAATTAAAAATATCCAACCGAATGAGACTTGAAAAACCTTGTTCCTTTCTTCTTTTTTCTCAAACAAGTCAGTGCGTTGTATTCCACGGCTTAAGTCCATTTTATGAAGCATTAATTTTAAAAGATATGCGAAGTTTGGAATCAGGTTTATTCATTAAATGATTGCATGATTACTTTTCGTCCGACATAAATATAAACGCAACATTAATAACAGATAAATTTAGGAGAAATCAACAGGAAGAATACTTTGCTATAGATTTACAACACTTAAGGATTGTATTTTTCATTTATTTATTTGGTATGACTGTAACTGTATTTGTTTGTATTTTCGAAATTGTTTAAATATACTTCACTGTGAGCTGCTGCAGCAGATAATTTCGATAAATAATGTATCATTTATTTCTATTTTGTCTTGAAATAAGCTTAATGACTTCATATTATACGAGTGAAACTACATTCTGCCAATATTTTATGTATTTTTGTATCGGTTGTACATTGTACATGGATGTTTCAACTTGATTCTTAGGATATCCAAATTGTATTCGTATAAAGGTTATAGGATTAATGTATCCCAAAGAGGAATAACATTATGTGAGTTCATTATATGTGAGCACCAGGCTGCTGTCGGTTCATCATGTGAACAAAACAACACTATTAACTAAGAATATGTTGAACCATTTCAGGTTACGTTTTATCAGACAGAAATATATTACAATTTCAGTCTTCGATAACTGAAAGTAAGTAGTGCTTTTATACAATATTTTTATATATCATTAAACATGAAATTTAGCAAAACAATATATTTTTTGTTCTAAATTACTCTCGGTGCTGTACATTTACTACACGAGTCTCATGCCATGGAAAAGAAAGATGAAATTATAAACACACAAGGAAATCAGATGTTAGCTTTTTGCGGTGCTTTTGAACGGGAGATATGTGGAGGAATAAATGGAGAATTTACACTTAGTAATATAAATGGTGGGAGCTTAATCGGTTTTACAGTATACACACAAGACATGATTCCAGTCCTAAGTAATCGCCGCGGTAGAGTTTCCAGAACTCAAACTCATCATTTCACAAACAAATTTATTTTAAATATGTAAGGCATTGGAGAGCCAGTTATTGTTGAAGTGGCAAAAAGTTTAGAGCTAGGATTGAAGATCGAAGAGAAGAATTTATCAGGTGTTTGGAAACTCTACTGAATGAACTTAGCAGGGATAACAATGATTGAAAATTCTGACAGAACATTTAAAAAAGGTCACAATTCAAGGTTAAAACCACAATGAGTTAGAAGTGTAAATGGTGGTACAATGGTGTATGTGGAATGAGGAAGAAGTGTGTCCAAAGTGGTATTTTAAAGTTTATAAAGGGATGCACATAAGAAAACAGAAAACTGTTACCGTAGCAGAGAAAGTAATACAAAAATTATTAAGAGAAACAAAATTAGAATGGCAAAATAAGAAATTGGAGGAAATGAAAATCGCGACTGAAAGTGGGAATATTTCGGACATGTGGAAAGCGACATGAGGACTCAAAATAAGGAACGTAAATCGCACAAGAAAATCACCGGGAATGAAAAATCTACATTGATAGGGTGTTCGGACGTGAGGGGTTAAGATATGATCGACTTAATAAATATCTGGTTACGACCAGGATATTTCGATAGAGAAGCACTTTCTTACATTGAAAGTTCAAACGCTGTAAAGTTCCTGGAATTGTTTGATTACCAGTATCATTCTAAAAAAATATATTATATTATTGGATAAATGATTAGATGATTTGGAAATTGAGTTCAACAAGGTTATAAATGGTGGAAACAATCCGGTAGGTTGCGAGACCGTTTTATAAAGGAAAGGGTGGAACTCATGTACCACAAAGTTATAGGAGAATTTGCCTCTTGTAAGTGTTTGGTTAAATATATTGTAAAGTTTATTAAGAACGAATGAGACAATGGGCTAAAGAGATCAATAATATTTCAGAATTTCAGGCAGAACATTATTTGATGCTAATCTTTAAAACAAGACGGGTAAATGATGTGTATTCATTGATTTTAGATGACATTTGAAACTGTGGTCCGAAGTAAACTTTCGGTAAAATTGAATCGGAAAGGTTGCCTTATACAATGATATAAATGTGTTAAATTCTATATAAAGGAGACGAGGGTTTTATCACACAGAACAAGTTCAGCCAATCGGAGAATGAGACAAGGTTACATTTTTTCCCGAATGCTATTTAATGTATACATTGATGATATTGTACACATAGTGCTAGAACAAGACAATGAAACCCCGGAGTTAAGAAATATTAAAGTCCCTGTTCTGTTGAATGCAGATGATGTAATTATTATATGTTCCAAGAAAAGAGATAGCAAAGAGGATTTGATAGACTGGAGGTAGCCTATAGGGATTGACCGTAAATGTTAGTATGACAAAATGACGTTCAAGAGTGGTACAGTGCAGAGGAATGGTAATATAGAGATCAGAAAGTGAATGTCAGTACTGCGTTGAAAATGAACGGAAAGTGAAAGAAACATATTGATATAGCACACTTTATATGGAGGGGACAGTATACTCGATATTGTGGTATGAGTGCCTGATATTCCAGTTAGCACGATAGAAAAATGTACATAGTGTTGGTGAGATGTTGGTTCTCAAACATTCTTAAATATGTGTCAATCAGTATGGCCGTGGAATCTTGTATTAATTTGTGTAATTTTAAGACGACATAAATTGCAAAATTATTGCTCTTAAGTACTGGTTGTAGCTAACACAAGGTGATCACCAAATTATGGATATAGGGCAAACTTCTGGGTGGACAAGGTTAGGAGGAAACTCTAAGATATTGGGACGTGTTGGGTATGGGGAAAAAGGGGCGGAAAATAGCAAGAATGTGTTGAGAAAAAATCTAGAGGATATATTTAGATATAAGCTAAGACGATATTACCTCTGATTATACTTGAGTACTTTCATTGTGTCACAAAGAGATATAAAACAAGTTTGAGGAAATAGAGTATAGGGCTCGTTTGGTTTAGGTTGAGGACGTGGATTTTTTTTTTTAATTACTGACTATCGTGACATGCGAATATGTCCAATGTGCGGGAGCTTTGAAGACGAAATACACGCCGCTATTTGGAATATTGGTGACACCAGTTGTTGTCAGAAAGACAAAAATCTCAAATCGTGACAGTTTGGCTGCTACGAGTTGATGGTAAACCAAGAAAACTGGATAAACGTGAGTAAATTTGTGGACAGGACGTGGAACTCATTCGTGAATAAATAAATAAATAAATATGTAAGCAAAGTGTAATATCATTAATACTTAAAGTTTTATTTTGAATGTTTGAATTTGAATTGGAAAATATTTGATTTGCAATGTTAACTTATTGAATTGAATGCTGTTAACCACAGGGAGGTCACAATTTATAAATATTCACGTGACACAGTAACGTTATAAAATATATTAGAGATCCGTAGATTTTCATTGCATTTACTAAGTTTTATTCTTGTTTTACTTCAAGAAAATTCTACGTGCTTCATTCTTCTATTTAATTAAATATTGATGTTTAGTTAAGGGAATCTGCAGTGGAAGGTAATAATGTAATTTAGAGTTAGTTATTTTCTTGAATGTTGATTAAATGGAATGTGAGTGAATAATTTTTGTTAGTAGTTGCTATAAACATACCGACTATTGGTGTAAATTTTTAAGTCAAATTTAAATGTATTACAATCTGACTCCGGTGTGGAAGCTACCACACCTACAATATTCCCTAGTAAAGCTGCAAGCATACCATGAAAATTCTATGATTGCAGTGAAGGGCCTGCCTTCGGGCAGAATTACTATGGATGGATGAACTATCTGACTTTATGATGAAGCTATGAAATCTAATTAATAGACTAGGATTAGATACGGCACTCTATTGTTTATGAATTAGAAGGAATTATACTGCAGCAGTAATAGTTATGGTCTTGCAACTTTAAGAATTTGGCGGTATCTTAAGTCCATTTAAAGGAATCTGTCCCTTAATGGATAGTCCACGTTGAACCTTGCTTAATTTTATGGTTTGTATACCGTCGTATATGAAGATAAAAAGATTAGCCCAAAGGAGATATAATCAAATCCAAAAATGTAACCTAACCCTCCTCAACAGTAATAATAAGGTTATACTGATATAAGTGTTAAAATAATAATAAAAGTTAAAACTTGAATAAGTCAATAATTTAACGTAAAATACAAAGGGATTAAAAACATTAATGGATGGAAAAACAACAATTAACATTACAGCATTCTGTAAGAATTAAAAAATCATTAATTATCTATGTATAATTTTCTCATTTATAAACTGCTATAATTTCATCTCACAGCAATTTTCTGAGAAATAAATCTAGAGAAATAAACTGAAAATGATGATAAACGTATTGTTAGTTTTTGATCCTTGGACAAGTGTTTATAATTTATCACTAAAGTGAACTAGAACATTCTTAGGATTACACAGAAAAAAGTAGAAAAACCTGTTCTAAAATACAATTCATAATTAAAATTAATTAATTAATAATATACAATTAATTAGCGTGAAAATACTATCAATTTTAATCACAAAAGTGTAACCAATAAATGTTTTCGATTTGACGATAAAACTCAAATACCACAAAAAAACTTATGATAATTAACAGATAGCAGTTGTAATAAAACACTGGTCCTGTAAACCAAACATAAGATTTCCTTTAAAACTTCATAAGTCTCCAAGACTTATATTTTTACATAAACTGCTCCTTGAAATTAAAACAATTCTATTAATATCTAGACTATTAACTAGATTCATTTTTACCAAATAAATATTAATATCAATGTACAACATAATTGTGTTGTAAACTGTCGCGTTGCTATAACTAGACATTAATATAACTGTCAACAGCACGTTGTGTGTGTCTGAGTCTAACAAAGTCCTACTACTACTGCCAAGTGTACTTTCTTCTCCCACGTGATCCTGTAGGGACACCCGAACAAGTGCTCACTTATGCTTCATCAAGTTTGCAGGAAAGATTAACTTCATACAATTCATCAAAAATGTAAAAAGTAGATTAAAATTATGTTTGAGGCAATTAGAATAAAAAGGGCGCAAGTTAAAGTTTTGCAGTTTTGAGAAAAACAGGTTTAAAGTAGAAGTTGTTTAAGAAAACCGTAAGTTGTAACGATCATTATTTACCCACTGTACCCACTTGTGTAACTTACAATTGTGACTCAGGAATGTAATTATGCGCCTAAATATGTTTTCTCCCTCACCCGTCTGCTTCTAGCGCCTCACTTGTACAATTAATCTCTCCGCACATCTCAGTTGAGAGGCGAGTTACCTGTTCTTCTTCTCCATCGTAGTTTAACTTCTCAACATACACGCCCCCGAGCATTTCACAGCAACACCTGTCGAGAGGGGGATTTTAAACTATACAGCTTGTAGCAGAATACAAATAATTGTAATGTGTAAATGTGATTCAATGTCAACTGGTTGTTCTTTTCAAACAACGAGTTCTTATAAAAATACATCAAGCAAATTGCAACACTTGTTGTAGTGTTTAAAAATACACGCACTCTCTCTCACAAATTACAATAATTCTTAATTAGTAATAACCTGTAAAGTATGTTACATTAACTTCTTTGTAAAGATATTAAGTTTGAGTTCTAACTCTGCTTGCTGTCCACAGTAAAATAGAGAAAAATATATATTCGCCGGAACCATGTCTATAGTTCGTCTCTACCTTAAAAGACGACTTACTTGATGAACATCATTCTGGTTTTAGAACAGGACATCACACAAGTACTGCACTACTTGACATTGTAGAGGCCATAAGACACTCAATGGACAAAAGCAAACTCACCGCAATAGTCCTACTCGACTACAGCAAAGCCTTTGACACAGTAGATATAGACTTAATGCTAGCGAGACTAAAGGCACTACATCTGTCGGGAAACTGCCTTGATTGGTTTTCATCTTACCTCACTAATCGTCAGCAATCAGTTTCTGTTAATAATCGCATTTCTTCCTGGCGCTTGGTGAGGAAAGGGGTACCTCAAGGCGGCGTCCTCGCTCCTCTTCTCTTCTCGATTTATATTAATGACGTGACCAAGAAACTACAAAACTGCAAGCATCATCTTTACGCCGACGACCTACAGATTTACACACACTTTAGGCCTGACGAAATTAAAGAATATATTTACAAAGTAAACACTGATCTCAGGCACATATCTTTATGGTCCAGATAATATGGGCTGAAACTAAATGTAAACAAAACGCAAGCAATATATATCGGACATCCAAGGCTATTACACCTCATAAACAATGGCAATATGCCGGCTGTCATAATAGATAATGAACAAATTCCTTATACCGACGTCGTTAAAAACTTGGGATTTTACTTAGATTCTAATTTAAAATGGCATGAGCAAGTAAAACAAACATCTAAAAGGATCTTCTCCATAATGCATTCCCTAAAGCGACTTAAACATTTCCTTCCTACAACTCTTAAAAGAATTTTAATCCAAACTTTAGTGATGCCGCATTTTGACTACTGTGACGTTCTACTAACTGGCATAAGTGACGGATTGTCGGACAAACTGCAGCGTGTCCATAATATGTGTATCAGATTCATATTTAATGTTCGAAAATACGATCACATTTCTCCATTATTCCATGAATTGTCATGGCTACATCTAAAAGAGAGAAGAAAATCGCACTGTCTAATTCTCTTATTTAAGATCCTACATACCTCGATTCCCAATTATTTATCATCCCATTTCCAGTATCTAACCATAACTTAAACCAAGATCACAACATAGTATCTTACTTAATATACCGTAACATAGGACATCACATCACTCCATGTCATATACCATCTCCACTTCTCGCAACTGGAATTCCCTACCACAAGAAATAAGGGGCTCCCGGACATTGGCATCTTTTAAATGAAATCTAAATTTATATTTGCTCTAACCTCGACTTCATTATTACCCAGTGTAAGGTATATATATTAATTGGTGTTTCTCGTATAATTTATCATATTTATTATTATTATTATTATTATTATTATTATTATCGTATAATTATTGTTATTACCCTATAAAATGTTGTTTGTACATGACATTTACATTGCTACATTTATTGTATCTTTAACTGTTTATAATTAGTATAGTGTATATCTATATTTGTCGAATATTTATTTGTATTTGTGCTGGTTGAGTGGAAGAGAGAGCCTTATGGCCTTAACTCTGCCAGAATAAATAAAGTATTATTATTATTATTATTATTATTATTATTATTATTATTATTATTATTATTATTATTATTATTATTATTATTATTATTATTATTATTATTATTATTATTATTATTATTACAGTACTCGTTAAATGGAGCCCACCCGCTGATGTCAGATATACTGCAGGACAAAGAAGTGCGAGGCAAGGAACAGATGTGTCAAAACTCTTAAAACCTCTTAACCCTGAGTGAAAAAACGAGAAATGTCCCATATATTTGTTATTTTCATAAACGTTCACATTATGCCCTACTGATCGAATGACAATACAAGTATTTAGCTCTACGAATTAAACGCCAAAAAGCTCAGAGCGAGATTTAAATGCACACATTATAATACTAGGGAAAAATATAAATTATCATAAATTGTAATTATGACATAGGCTAGTTAGGTTATAATAAATTAAATTTATAATATAGGTCTATATCAAGAAATATCCTACATAAACAAATATAGAAATTATAATTACTTTAACATATAATTTATTTCAATTTTTTAAGAATATAATATTACAAGAAGTTATATTTAATTAAGTACTTTTTATAATATTAACATTTTTAACGAATGAAATAATATTAATGCTTTTATAATATTAAAATTGTTCACGAATATAATAATAATAATAATAATAATAATAATAATAATAATAATAATAATAATAGGAAAGTAATAGGCCTACTGAAAATACGTTACATTCCATGAAGCCCGTCCACAATCTTCTGGTAATGATGTTATTCCATCCGTGTCTCTGGATGGTCCAGGTTTAGCGGAATCGGAATCAGTGGGCGATGCATGGAAGGAGGAAGGCCGAAGAACAAGAAGAAGATGATGTTGATGACAAATGTATAAAAATGGTTCCTCGTCACCTTGAAGAATCTCGTCTGCTTTCCAGAGATCACTTTCAATTTTCTTTGTATGGTCCAAGTAGTTTGCACAATTTTGTACTGTCACGTGTTGGTATGAGACGTTTTCATTTTTATATAGTTCTTCACTTGTGCCCATACCATTTCGGTAGGATTAGGTTCGCAGTGGTATGGTGGCGAGCTAACAACTTGTTTCCCTGCTGATTTAGCCATGTGATCAATTATGCATTTATCTAAGTGTCTCTGTTTTGAGTCACAATAAAAACAAGCTCACGTTTTAACATATCACTTTCAAAAGGGATTTTCTTTTGATTGAGCCACTCTATAATCTTATCTTTTCTCCAGAAAGTTGTAGGCAAACGATCGCTTTTCCGACTATGATAGCTATGATGTCCTTCAGGGACATTAGGCAACAATTGCTCGGCGAACCACTTTTCATGCAGTTCACATCGTGGACGTCTGCCGTGTTCTTTTGGCACAGAAATGTTAACTGGCCACCATTAACGAACCCATTTTCATTCCCTGCATGAACAAACGCAAACCTTGACCCACGACCCCTAGGTGGCCTAAGACCTGTGCTAACACCCTCAATTGCTGATTGACGAGCACTTTTAATTTTGGTATCTTTCCATTCTTTTGTCACGATGTGACCTACGTTTACCCAAGACTCTACTATATAAAAAATGGGTTAAATTGCGGACATATGGAAAGCGATAAGGGAACTCAAAGTGAAGTCCATAAATCGGACAAGAATAACGCCCGGGGAATGGAGAAGTTACTTTGATAGGGTGCTGGGAAATGAGAGGTTAAGATATAATCAAGGAAATATAGTTGAGATCCCTGACCCAATTCATATTCAATTACTGGATCAGGATATTTCGAAAAATGAAGTGGTTTCTTCCATTAAATGTTTAAAGAATGGTAAAGCACCTGGAATTGATGGAATACCAGGGTAATTCTTGAAAAATATGATATCATCCAATAAATTATTAGACGTTTTGAAGACAGCGTTCAACAAACTTTTTAATGGAGGAGATTATCCGGAAGCCTGGGCGACAGGTGTCATCCAACCGCTATACAAAGGGAAAGGTGGGGCACAAATACCAGAAAGTTATAGGGGAATTTGTCTCTTGTCAGTGTTCGGAAAAATATATTGTAAAGTACTTTACGAACGAATCAGACAATGGGCTAAAGAGAACAATAGGCTCTCAAATTATCAGGCAGGTTTTAGAGAAGGGTACTCCACGGTGGACAACCTATTTGTTCTGAGAACATTAATTGATGACAATCTGAAAATGAAGGGGGGTAAATTATTTTGTGCATTCATTGATTTTAAGATGGCATTTGATACTGTGGACCGAAGCGCACTTTGGGAAAAATTAAATCGAAAAGGATTGTCTCGTAAAATGATACATGCTTTAATGTCAATTTATAAATATGTTAAATTTTGTATAAAAGTAGACCAAGGGCACATTACAGAGAGCAGCGAAGCCAATCGGGGAGTGAGACAAGGTTGCATTTTATCACCAATGCTATTTAATCTATTCGTTGATGATATTGTAGACGTAATGCTAGAAGGAGAAATTGAGGCTCCGGAGATAGGAAATGTTAGAATCCCAGTCCTGTTGTATGCAGATGATTTAATTATCTGTTCCAAGACAATCAAGGGATTGCAAAGAGGTCTTGACCTACTGGAAATATACTGTAGGAATTGGGGATTGACTGTAAATGCTAGTAAGACAAAAACAATGACATTTAAAAATGGGACGGTTTATGGTAGAACAGAGGAATGGAAATACAGAGATCAAGTTCTTCAAAACGTGAAAACATTTCGAATATCTTGGTACGACGTTGTGAAAATGAACGGAAAGTGGAAAAAAACACATTGATATAGCATTATTTAAAGGGAGGGGACAACTTAACAGTGTACTCGGTATTCTGGGTCGAGTGCCTGATATTCCAGTCAGCACATTAGAAAAAATGTATGGAGCTATGGTCAGGCCAGTCATGCACTATAGTAGTGAGATTTGGGGTTTCCAAAGAACGGAAATACTAAATAAGGTATATACGCATTTTCTAAAGTATATTACAGGACTTAGTAAGGCCGTTTCTAACTGTGGAATTTTATATGAATTCGGGTCATTCCAGGACGATATTAACTGTAAAATTCGTTGTACTCAAATACTGGTTGCGAGTAATCCAAGGTGAACAAACAATGCTTAGAGCAATTTGCTACGACCACCAAATTAAAAACATAGATGTTAAATTTTGGGCAGACGAGGTTAGGAGAGAACTCCAAAAGATTGGGATGGGCTGGATATGGGAAAAAGGGACTGAAAATCGCAAGAACGTGTGGAGAAAAATAAGGAGGAGGTACTTAGATGTAAACCAACAAGATACCTTCGCCGAATGTACAGGAAAACGCTCACTGTGTTTACAAAGAGACCTAAAACACGTCTGGGGAAAAGAATCGTATATACTCAACCTAGGATTTAAGGAGAGATCAGGGCTTGCTTGGTTTAGGCTAGGGGCATGGAAATTTCTAAAAATTAGCGATGATCACGATATGCGAATATGTCCAATGTGCGGGAACTTTGAAGATGAGATATATATATTAGGAAAATGTAATGATTTAGAATATTGGAGACGTCAGTTATTACCGGAAAGATTTCTAAATTCAAATCGGGAAAGATTGGCATGCTACGAGTTATTGGTAAATCCAGAAAATTGGATAAACCTCGGTAAATTTCTGGACAAAACGCGAAAAATAAGGACAACACTCATTCATGAATAAATATATGTTATCAAAATGCAATACCATTAATTATTAACAATTATATATAAATTAATTAGTGTATAATGCTGTTGTGTTATTATTTAATTGTAATATTAATGTGTTTTCTTTATGTAATTGTAATGTTAATGTTTTTTTTAGTGTATAATGCTATTGTGTTATTACTTAATTGTAATATTATTGTGTTTTCTTTATGTAATTGTAAGGTTAATGTTTTTAGTGTATAATGCTATTGTGTTATTATTTTATTGTAATATTATTATTGTGTTTTCTTTATGTAATTGTAATGTTATTGCTATTGTGTTATTACTTAATTGTAATATTATTGTGTTTTCTTTATGTAATTGTAATGTTAATGTTTTTAGTGTATAATGCTATTGTGTTATTATTTAATGGTAATATTTTTATTGTGTTTTCTTTATGTAATTGTAATGTTATTGCTGTTTTTGTTTATTTTTCTTTACACTAGTACCAATTATTACTTTATTGTAACGGACTGTCAACAGCACGTACGGCTTACTGCCCGTGCGACCCATATTTGTAAATAATATTGTAAATATCTTACTTTTTGTCTAATAAAGTCCTACTACTACTACTATAAAAAATGGATTTCCCTTCATTTCTAAATTTGTTTAAATCTTTCATATATTTATGACGCCACCTGATTATATCACCCCTTTCAATAAGGGCGCATTTGTTGGTCCTGCTTACACATTCAAACCCCATATCATGAAGAAATCTATTTAAAGTAGACCTCGTATCATCACTACTTACCTTGCTTAGTGTTGGTGGTTATGTTCTCAAAGAACAAGGAATGAGCGACGCAGCGGACTCCGCTTTGTACAATTCCATCGAACTTCATTAATCTGGCATTTTTTTTTTTTGTTTGCTCGCTCGTTTAGGTTTCTTTTTTACTGGCGTTCTAAGAGCACCTTTCGTTTGTTCCTTTCTTATTCTATATATTAACGTTCCGAACACCCGGTAGCTTCTGCTGTCTGTTTAACTGCCCCCCGGGCAACGTTCGTTTTCTTTAAAAAATAATTAAATATGTTCAATACTACAGTCCGTTCTTTACTGCGCAGTTCGCCAATACTACGTCGCTTAGCTTCTATATTAATATAATACAATAATAATAAATATGAAATTAAACAATTTTATGAAAAACACATGAACCAAAGACAATTCAGGGCCACTCACAGTTGAATTTCACTCAACAACTATCACAACTCTGATCTCTGAGCCTGAGGAAGTGCAGAGTCAAACGCGATCGCAAATTAAAAGTGACACCTAAGTAAATAAATAAATTTTAAACTGCGATAAAGTATGAATGCGCAATGATACCGAGGTCTGGTTTGTTTTAAAAACTATTTGAAACTTTTATAAACACATCTTCTCGCTTTGTCACCAACATGCAGTCAATAACAATCATGTTTCTCGCTACATAATTGTTTGTGTTACCATCCGATAATTTTTAACAAGTATTTAATAAAAAATAATTAGCTCCTTTCGTATGTAAAAATTATTGTCCAGGGAAAGACAGTGTAATCCATAAACATCAGGCAACCCACAAAAAAATTCTTCATCTATCATTATCACTAGTTTTCTACCAATCGTCTGACAAGTTTTTATCTGCAAAAATATAGATTTGTGCCAAAATAATATATTTGTCAAAACTATTCATTACATTAATTACTTAAGGCTTTAAAATATATACATTCAGAAAGAGCGGAAAATTCTCTACACGATCACATCATCATTTATTAAATTCATCACTTGTAGAGCAGAGGAATGGAAATTCAGAGATCAAACACTTCTAAACGTGAAACGTTTTGAATATCTTGGTAAGACGTTGAAAATGAACGGAAAGTGGAAGAAACATATTGATATAGCATTATTCAAAGGGAGGGGACAACTTAATAGTATTCTCAGCATTCTGAGTAGAGTCCCGATATTCCAGTTAGTACGTTAGAAAAAATGTATGAAGTGATGGTGAGGCCAGTAATGCACTGTGGTAGTGAGATTTGGGGTTTTCAAAGAACGGAAATACTAAATAAGGTATATACGCATTTTCTAAAATATATTACAGGACTTAGTAAGGCCGTTTCTAACTGTGGAATTTTATATGAATTTGGGTCATTTGAGGACGACATAAACTGCACAATTCGTGTACTCGAATACTGGTTGCGGCTAATCCAAGGTGAACAAATAATGCTCAGAGCAATTCGTTACGACCACCAAATTAGGAACGCAAATGGGAAATTCTGGGCAGACGAGGTTAAGAGAGACCTCCAAAAGATTGAGATGGGTTGGATATGGGAAAAAGGGACTGAAAATCGCAAGAATGTGTGGAGAAAAATTAGGAGGAGGTACTTAGATATTTACCGATAAAATATTTTGGCCGAATGTGCGGGAAAACGATCACTATTATTACAAAGAGACCTAAAACAAGTTCGGGGAAAAGAATCTTATATACTCAATCTAGGATTTAAAGAGAGATCAGGGCTTGCTTGGTTCAGGTTAGGGGCATGGATTTTTTTTAAATTAGCGACGATCACGATATGCGAATATGTCCAATGTGCGGGAGCTTTGAAGACGAGATACATATATTGGGAAAATGTAACGATTTAGAATATTGGAGACGTCAGTTATTACCGGAAAGATTTCTAAATTCAAATCGTGGAAGATTGGCATGCTACGAGTTACTGGTAAACCCAAAATATTGGATAAACCTGGGTAGATTTGTGGACAAAACACGGAAAATAATAACACCACTTATTCAGGAATAAATAAATATGTTAGCAAATTGCAACACCATTAATTCTTAATAATTCTACATAACTAAGTTAATGTATAATGTAATTGTATTGATATCTAATTGTAATATTATTGTGTTTTTTTGTTTTTTTTTAACATCAACTTATTCTAACGGACTGTCAACAGCATGTACGGCTTACTGCCCGTGCGATCCATATTTGTAAATAACATTGTATGTATCTTACTTTTAGTTTAATAAAGTCCTTATGTATGCATGTAAATTCATCACTTTGCATTTTTTAAAATTGGCAACATCGCGGGAGTAGAAAGGGATGGAGCTAATATAGGAGTGCGAGTGAGAGAGGTACAGACTACATCTAATTCCGTACTGACGATCTGTACACATAAATAATTTACATATGAGTGGGTTTAAGAAAAATAAGTCAAAGATTGAGAACTGTAAAGCTGCGCTTTCAAATATGTTACAATTAGAAGTTATATAGTATATACCGGTACAGTATGTTCTGCGTGTTTAAGTAGGGCCTACTTTATTTCGACGGTATAATGAAATGATGCAGTTTTACGAGTGAAAACAATAGCGAGAAACTAATTGTAGTGTTAACTCCATTCACTTACACCGTCAAATTACTTTCATATATTTCCTAACATATGCAAGTGTGTCCACCGCTGTGGTCTCGAGGTAGCGTGCTGCCTTGTCACGCAGCGGGCCCGGGTTCGATCGCCGGTCGGGGCAGTTTTTCTGGGTGAGGTTTTTATCGGGGTTTTTACTCACCTGTAAGACAAATGTCAGGAAAACTTTAAGGCCCAAACGGTCCCCGAAATTATATGGCCATCATCATCATCATCCTTATCATTATCATCTCATCATCATCATCATCATCCTTCACCGGTGTGGAAAGCAACGGGAAGCTACCACACCTACAATTCCCTAGTAAAGCTGCAAGCATAATATTAAAATGCTATGATTGCAGTGAAGGACCTGCCTCCGGGCAGAATTACTATGGATGGATATGCAAGAGTGCATTACTGTGGATGATATCGCATAATGAAGGGACAAGTTGAAGAATGTTTTTATTTTCAAGGACATTTGATTCGTGTATCGCTACGAATTGCTTCCATTGCCAACAGATTACATCCATGTTTATGTGACGCAACGGAATTATCATCGCTCGTTTAAAAAAAAATCTGAAACTAAAAATCACTTCCACCATTCAAATATTTTCACTCTCTGCTTCAGATCTATATTTTCCAAATTACTTTTCTTATCTTTGTTTATTGTGCGGAAAAACTGAGTGTAATAATTTCAGATAAAAATCAAAATCTTAACTGGGATAAGTTTCTACCAATGAAACGTTTAAAAAAAACAATGTCAATGCAACATCGGGAGGTTGATTGGAGCGATGTGACCTTGTTTTATTTGACTCCGTGCATCGGACTGTGCTTATCATCACATTTATTTGTGTAAATAAATGTAGCAAAGATTTAATGTTGGTAACACGTTTACCCGAATTTGTACAACATATGCTATGTATCAGACACACAGAATATTGCATATTCATTTTGCTAATAAGGTCGTGTTTTCAAAGCCAAAAATGTTATCAGATATTACACCAAACCCGGTTATAAAATTCAAATTAATTTTGAATTGGTTGTTCTAAAATTATGATATTTTAAATAAATACTCTGGTTGTCAGTATTTCAAACATTTCGGAAAATAGTAATAATGATTTCCTTGATATTTTCAAACAGATTTTTAAGTAGTTTTAAATTTAGGTGGTGACTACCTGCGTAGGTTAAAACTCCATAATTATATAATGAACTAGACTCATGGCCTCGCGGTGACAGTAGCTCTCTATTCCTGGTTAATACGTTTCAATAATTTTAGGTGCAATTAAACTATCTTAAATCTAATGAATTCTCATTCGTGCCCTTTTTTGTTTCTAGATAGTTTCTACAAAAAATTAACATAGACGATAAAAATATGTATCGGCCCTACTTAATTATATTATGATTATTATAATGATATTGTGAAAAGGAAAAAATTAATGTTTGAACCAGGAATCGACCCTTGTACCTCTAATTCTCCAAACTAGTATGCAGCCCACTACACCATTCCAGATTTGGCACAAACATAAACAATTCTTTTCACATATACAATTCTATAATTCTCGTTTCGTCCGCTGTCAGGCAGGTGCCGTTACCATCGCCAACAGCCGGCTTCGTTTAGAAGTATCTATATTTGAGAATTTTCACACCACCACTTTTATAAGCAGCAATTCACAATATCATTATAACATGATCCATTATTGGAACTGTGTTAAAATAACAGTATTGGAGAATGTTAAATACTTTAAGGTACGCAACCAGATACAGGTAAGTTTACTTTATTTCAATTTTAATGAAGATAACATCAGATAGACTTTTGCGTGTTTCACTCTGCCGGACTGTGTTGATAGCGTCGCCCTTCTGTGTAAAACGTTTAAATATTAATAGAATATTACATTATACGAACTGTAACATTACAATTGTGCAAAATCTAACAGAGAAAATATTTAAAGCGGTATTGAAAATAACACGGATTTAATAACAGTAAGCTTTGTATTTCAAGTTTTGTGTTGACATTAAGATGGTAAAAGTACTTATAATTAGAGTATATAATATTCGTTAATGAGTCATCATCATTATTAAAATAGCAGGTTTAGGTTCTTCGTAATCTGTTCTGAAGTCTCAAGAAGCCTTTGACAGGCCAACCTGTGTTTTGGTCTCCCCTGTTTCCGAGTTCCTTTCTTTGGAACAATAAGGCTTATTTGATAGTCTGTTTGGGTCAATTCGCTGCCAATTATTCCGGTAATCTTGAATGTCTTCTGTTATATTTGCGATTTACTGTTGCTTTTGCTTTTAGTTTGATCAAGTTAACCTCGACAGAGCAAGTAAACATCTGATGTGAGCCGCTTCTAGTGGGACTTGTACTGCGAGTATAAAATCCAGGTTTCACTTCTACATTTTAAACTATAAAGTAGATATGTAAGGTAATGCATGCGTGGGTAACCATAAGTAAGAATTACCGGTATGTAGGAATCCGTGTAAACCAACGGATAAAATAAAAAAGAACTGCAATAATCTTGCTCTACGCTACACATTAGAAGACAAATACATAGCCTAAGTGCCTAACCCGTTCCAGAGATAACGTAACACTATAAACTACCAGCTATTAAAAACATTAATGTGCCTTCTTGTGTGGAAAACATTCCATGAAAATCTTTGCGCATTTTAATGTTAAACAAGTGTCATACAAAACTCTCCCGAAAAACAAATACAATTACATAATGTGACTGAAATATATAACTTTTACAGTACACTCTGAGATACTAAAGTTAGGTTATTGGATCTGGTGTCTTGTACAAACGGCGTGTCTACTTATTTTGTTCTTTGTTCAACAAAAGCTACAAATACCGTCCTTAGTCAACATATTAATTATCTACGTCTATACAACTTATAATAGTTTTTCACTAAGAGCTCGTCGTAAATACAGGTCAGAGTAGTTACGTCACAACTACACTAAATATAAAGAGCAATGTTTTCCTGTGTAAAAATCACCAATTTCTGATTGCATTTTAATATCTATGTAACAGTTGTATTCTGTATGTGATGATTACTGCAGAGCTATGTGTTATAATCACATTCGCTTCAGGTTTAAATTCTCAATGCGTTTTCGCAGAAACCGGATTTAAATTATCGTAAATTATATTGTCTATTTTCAGACACTTAAAACAAACAAAAGATAACGGTACTTGAGATCACAATAAGGGTAAAGACAAAAACACATTCCTCTATTATTGATAAATGTTAATAAAAGATTACCCTGCCAAGGGATGTACAAAATTTTACAAAATATAAAACAGCAGAGTTAAGCGAGTCTACCTCGTCTTTTGGGGCGAATGGATTAACATAAAAATAAATGCTTCAAATAAAATAGAAAATGTCAAATTATTTTCAGACGAAGTGTTCTAAGTTCCGCTTCGAGTCGTGAAGTTTTAAATAGGTGCGCGCACGTATACATTCTCATGAACATACATTTCTATAATCTGTTCCGTAACGTGAAATTGAACGATTCCTTTATTTATTATTATTATTATTATTATTATTATTATTATTATTATTATTATTATTATTATTATTATTATTCAAATTGTTACGCAAGTACGGATCACACGGTAGAGAACTACTCGGTGAATGTAGCTACTCTACCGATAACGGACTTAACTCTAATGTTGTACAACTGAGTTCGTGTAACAATTTTCATTTTGGGGAAATCATTAAGACATTTGAACCGGTGAGAATGAAAGTGGCATAAGTCATAAAATTAAAAAATGAGTTAACCCCATATTTCAAATCCTCTGACATAGTACTATTTATAATGCAAGTGGCTTTAATCATTAGTACACAAATTTGCCACTAGGAGCAGCGCTAGTTTTCTTTTCTTACGGAACTTATGTTTTGTCGAGAATGAAAGTGAAGTTAGTAACTATTTGTTGTTGTGTACAAACCAGTCAAGTGTAATTTCTATGTGTATCTCGTTCTTTTTTATAATAATTGTCACTTGGTATTTGAATTCAGCCACTTGTTCAAAGTTTCTTTCATTTGTCATTAACTGTCCATTTCAATTAGGGCCTATATAATGTATTGCTATGTGACCGTAGAGTTAATTTTACTGATATTTACTTTTAACCCAACATTTCCAAATTTCTTAGTGTTAATTAATGGAACGGATGTTTTGGGATTAGTTTTGTTTATTACGTTGCGAATTTCTGCTGTTTCTTTGAATTAATTGGCCTCTGCTTACTTTAATTTAACTCACTAGAACAAATGTAAACAAGTGGTTTCGGTCCCATCAGCGCGTCATCGCACTGTGTATTATTGACAGAACATGGCCCGCCCTATGTATAACTCAACAATTGTTCAAAAACAAACTAACTTATGCACCTCCACTGATAGCATTCTCTCAACAATTTAATAATGATATAACTTATTTTATAAGCATTAAATTAAGATTGACAAACATGTGATGTTGGTGTTTTAAATACTGTATAAACAACACATTATTAGTTTACTACATCTCATTATTTGTATTATTTAGATGCACATTAGATAGGAACTGACTGCCCAACAATTCAATTAATCAGCTTGTGTTCATTAAAGTTACTGTTTTAGATATTGCATTAATGGCCACGTTGTAATTTAGTGTTTAATAACAGAGTTAATTGTGGAACAGGGTCTTAACTCCACCTGGATAAATTAATTAAATAAATAAATCATCACAGAGGGAAGACAGAAGTGCAGGAGAAGAAAAGATTACGAGTGTTTGAGAATAAAGTTCTTAGGAGAATGTGTGGGTCAAAGAAAGATGAACAGACAGCTGAATGGAAAATATGCATAACAGCGAGCTATGTGATTTTTATGGCCGCGCGGAAATAAGCTCTCCACAAATCCCAATTGTGATCTAATCCCCTGTATAATTTACCTCCCTCATATCATGGTTAATGTCGTTCTTAGTCTACCTACTGGCTGTTTTCCTATAAGAGATTCCATGCCCCTTTTTTACTTCCCATTTGTGCCACATGTCCTCTTCACCGGAATCTTCGAGACTTAGGCCTATAGATATCATGTAGCCTACACTTCTGCATTCACTTGTCTATTCTTGTATCTTAGGCCCTTTTTTCTCAAATATTCATATTTTTTTCTTAAAGTAAGAGTTCATATTTCGCATTCATACAATATAACTGGAAGAAGAATATTATATATATTTTAATTTATCATTTCTTAAAGAGGTTGGGGCGACAAGAGTCTCAATAGCATGAATTGATGCTATGTTCAATCTGTTTCTGCACCTCGTTCCTGTTTGTAATATTATTGTTCCTAAAGTAAAGTGATCCCACAACAGGCCCTTGGGGTAGTAGGAAGTGTAAAGTGATCCCATAACAGGCCTCAGGAGGCCCTTGGGGAAGTAGGAAGTGTAAAGTGATCCCACAACAGGCCTCAAGAGGCCCTTGGGGTAGTAGGAAGTGTAAAGTGATCCCACAACAGGCCTCAGGAGGCCCTTGGGGTAGTAGGAAGTGTAAAGTGATCCCATAACAGGCCTCAGGAGGCCCTTGGGGTAGTAGGAAGTGTAAAGTGATCCCACAACAGGCCTCAGGAGGCCCTTGGGGTAGTAGGAAGTGTAAAGTGATCCCACAAGAGGCCCTTGGGGTAGTAGGAAGTGTAAAGTGATCCCACAAGAGGCCCTTGGGGTAGTAGGAGGTTAAAGCTCCCACTTTTTCTGGACACTCGGCACTTTATGTCAGCCGGGTTGTCAGCCCTGCGTGACGGCCGCCTTTACCCCAGAACAAGCGTCTGGTACTCATTTCAGTTAGAGGCTGAGTCGACCCCAGGGCCATAGTGCCGCCAGAGGGTTTGGGTCAGTTTAAAAATCCTGACCCCAACGGGACTTGAACCCTCGACCCTCCGGCTTGTAGCCCAGTGCCTTAGCCACTACGCTACGGCGTGCCCCATATTATTGTTCCTAGCTACCCCTGAATTCAGCCACTCTTTCAGAATATCCTAATTTTCATTCGCCCTCAATTTCCACTACAGCCTGTAATGCATTTCTACGTGTAAACCTATATTTAATTTTCATGATGTTTACTTCACGTCTCCATTTCTTAACGTTACTCCATAGAATATCTATCACCTACTACGTCATCATACCAACAGCTTGTTTGAATATAAATAAAACTTGCTTTTGTTTTAGACGTGTCTCAGCTCAGCTGGTCAGTGGAAGGAGGGGAGATGTGATGAGTAAACAAAAATGAAACTCCTCTGTAAGGTTATAAATGCAAACAAAACACAACGACACTCTGTTATTTAGCATCGTGGAGTTTATATTTTTGTTATCTCTGATCGAGTCGCATTGCCTCTTCCCACGCGCTACGCATAGAGTTACTGTTTACCAATCTAAGTTCTTTAATGATATCAAAAGTTTTGTTTGAAAAGTGAAATTGACCACAACAACAGTGGACTAACAAGAAGTTTAGATCTCGTTTCTTTCGTTTGTTTCAGGAAGTTTCATATTTTCTCTACATTTGTACGTATTTTGCCGTCATTTTGTGTTTTAACGTTCTCTTTATAGCACACTTTCCATAAATCTTATCTTGAAAAAACAAAAAGGCATATACCGTTATAAAAAATATGGATAGAATTTTTTAAAAAGTAAATGGACAGTAGCTGAAAAATGAGGAACATTTTGAATAAGTGTAATAACCAAGAACAATAATTACAGAAAGGAATGAGGAGCACAAATAAATTAAACACGGGTTCAATTGTGGAAATGAATTTTATTATGAATTTGATGAACTCTTGTCGTCCCAACTTCTCCCGAAAAATACATAAAACTGTTATTCTCCCAGTTGGACTTTTACTTTAAGAGACGAGAAAAGATTACGGGTATTTGACATTAAAGTTCTTAGGACAAATTTGGACCAAAGAGAGATGAACAGACAGGCGAATAGAGAAGACTACATATAATCTATACTATAGGGTGCGCAATAACTCTTGAATTAAATGAATGAAGTCAACTATAGGAAACGTGCTGTATTTATGCCCGTGTATGGACCTACGTTTCTTATTTATTACTCAAATAAATAGGCTTAAAATTGAAAACCCTGAATCCAATCTAACTTCTGAAACATCCAAATAAAGCAAATATAAAAGTGTATTAAACATGTCTTATGTAAATTAATAGATTTTAAAATTTTCTTTCGATTGACCTCAAATCAATTCTAGAAATAGGTTAAATAATCTCCGCGTTAGTTTGAAAAATATGTTAACCACACAGTTAGCTGCTTGACCAAGTTTTTTAAACAGACGGCTGATGTGCTTATTTGAATATTTTTAATTAAAAAATATTTTGTATTTTTACATGTTCTAACATGTTTGGTCATTTCTATTCAAACTGTATATTAATAATGAAAATGTGGTCTCGGGCAGTGTCGCTGCGGAGCAGGGTTCGATCCCCTGTCGGGACAAGATTCCAGGGTGATTGTTTTTTTCAGGGTTTTTCTCAAATGCATGGAAACTTTAAGGCACAAACAGTTCCTGAACATCATCTATTCACCACGTTTAGTGTGAATGTGTGTGTGTGTGTGTGTGTGTGTGTGTTGTCTCAGGGAGGCCCTTGTGTGTGTGCTCCGTGAGGTCGTGCGCCTGCAAGGAGACAGGTTAAAACAACTAAGCTGTGTTAAATATAATACAACTAACAATGGACAAAATGATAAAAAGCAAGAATAGGATGAGATATTTTTATAATTAAGGTTAAAACTGAAGTTTACAGCATTTTCAAAATATATTTAAAAGTGACACAGTTCACAAAAGGCAGACCTGGGTGAGAACAGTTCCACTTATTCTTCATAAGAACATAAATACAAATACAAAATATATAATTTTTTATTTTCCCAATAGGCCGTAATTATGATCCTTATGCAGGCACAACACAGACTGAGCAGGTCTATAAGCTCATTATTTAATCGATTCTAAGTCGAACGGAACATCTTTTACACGTCAACAATTGAGCTGTGAACTTAACTTGTGGACAGTGTTGTAAGTAAATGAGTAGAAAAGTACCAACTTAGGCAACGTAAAAAAATATGATATATAAATAATTTTACAAGATAAAATATGCCACACTTAATTGAATATAGAAGGGCCGATATTTAGAAATGTAATTGTCATTGCATGCTTGGACGATAAGCCTAGATAAAACAAACATTGTTAGAATCAACATACAAAAGCACTCGCCGAACTCCTTTCATCATGTTACTGGTTGTTGTGCTGGTTATATGAGTGAACAACAGTAATGGATAACCAAGTATTATTATTCTCAACAGAAAACATCACCTTTCTTTTTGGAATTCGTTATACACATTCAGTACTTCTTTTCTTCTTTTTCCATGGTGCGATAGGCCTTGAAGGCCCTTGGCGTACTAGTCAGCTGACGGCCTCACATCCAAACATGTAAATCGCAGAAGTAGGCGAACATGCAGCCAGTGTATGGGAACATGTGGTCAGCATGTCGGGTCCCACAGCCGTTATAACTGGATTTCTCAACCTACAGATGTTACTTAATGCCTCACGATGTTGAGTGCACGGTCCCATACTGGCCGAAATCCCATGACAAAATGTCTTACCCATCGGCCTATTTTAAATACAAACCAGCGCAAGTCCCTGGCTATTCACCAGGGCATCTTACCTTAAACCGCTCGGCGGGGCTGTTTACTTGTGTTGAAGCATCTGATAATGGACACTAGTGGGGTCTATAAGGGGCGAGAGTCAAGAATATTCTCAATAAAAATTCTAATAAAATATGTCTGTATAATACACAACAAGTGTGAAGCTAAAATAATTACGCACAATGTGGGCCTATTTTAAATACAAATATAAGCTAAAGTAAAGTAAGCAAATGCGCAAATGGCTCCACACATAAGGTAGTCATTATGCCAATTGATATGTTATGGGAACATTCAGACTCTAACCTATAATTCAAGCATCAAATCTACGTAATTTAACAATTTACCCTTTAAAAGGACGTATAGACATAATCTATATATCTGTTTATCTGGTTGAACGAGCCAGCAGTCCAGTACCAGCTGTACCTCTTCCGGTTGTAATGTAAACAAACCAGATGTATGACTGCATTTCCATTCGTCGAACAGTGGTTTTAACTTTAAGGAAGTTTTTTATTAAATGAGAAAACAATACACTACAGTTTATCAGATAATCTGGTGCCCCATAAGGATAAGTTTTCAATTATGTTTCAAAAATGACTAATGCAAAGTTTTCATGGTACATACAGAGATTTTTTAAATAAATTGAAATGTTCCTTCAACTTAACGGATTTATCGCATTTTTTAAAAATAAACACGTGTATATTTTCCTCAGGTAATCATTCACATACTACAATATTAATTTGGCGCTTTTCTTTCTTTTCTTTCTACTTTTATTATTTCAATTCATGCAGGTGGATTCCTGGCATAGAATCGCCTAGTGATTCTCAAAATGGGGTCATTTTCATGAAACTAATTAGAGGTGATCATTGGTTTGATAATGATACTGGGCATAAAAATAATGATACTTCCATTTTCCTAACTTAATAATTAACTTAACTGATAAGATACACAAGACAAAAAGAATAAAATTGAGGTTAGGGTGAGTTACTTCTTACAGAAAGACTCAGACACTTGGAAGTCAAAACAAACTGGAAGTAGTACGAGAATGTTAGTTACAACAATTTTTCTCCTGTAATTATAATACATAACAACAATATTTAGTTAAAACTATCATCAGGATATATTCTAGGAACGTCCCGCGCCGTGAAGGGCAAAATGCCAGGATAAAGAGTCACGGGGCTAGCGCTGATTCGGGTGGTACCCATGGGAGGAGACATTTTGTCATGGGAATTTCGATCAGTATAGGACCGGTGACCACCCAGAATCGTGAGGAATTTGGGGAGCGAAAATAAGTAGGAGCCACTCCACGTTGAAAAAAAAAAAACATATAACGGTTTGGGCGACCCCTACATGCCGAGAACATTTAAACCTCTACACAGGCTAAATTACCCCTGTGATGAACAAATGTTGATGTGAGGCCAGCAGCCGGCGGATGGCTCTAAGGGCCCTGAATTGAAAGCCTTACAGTAAAAAAAGGAGATAAATCAATAAGCTTTTAGTATATGTTCGATCATATAGGCGATACCGAGGCACAATGTACTGAGTAACATCAATATATGGTCACACGTAGAACTACATATACTGGAAATGGACAGTAATAACAAATTGTGAAGATTCTGAAGAAGTGACTGAATTCAAATTTCTAGGAACAATAATAATTACAAACAACGGAAAAACTGCACTTAAACTAGCGTGAAATATTTTTAAAAGAACGGAAAAACTGCACTTAAACTAGCGTGAAATATTTTTAAAACAACGGAAAAACTGCACTTAAACTAGCTTGAAATATTTTCAAAGTCCTATAGAGCAACAGTGCGCATGCGCCACAGTTTATAGAGTCAGCGATAACCCACACTCGAACCACATATCGATTATCATTCTCGATTACTATCCGTCGGTATGAAATTTAAATGACCAATATTTGCAATAAATCCCCAAATCTATGTTAAAAAAACAATATTAAAATTACCAAATGTTTATTAAAATGGGTGTTACACATACGCTGATGCAACCAGCAATTACCCAAAACAGCGATAGAAAATCATAGACTATATATACTCTGCGGAGAAAATAGCAGTTAGCATCACAATATTGTCTGTGTCATAATACTGTGATTTCCGTATTTAAATAAATACTTCAAAATTGTCTAATAATGTTATAAAAATTGTTTGAAAAAGTTATAAATATTATATAATTTAGTAAATACAGAAGAAGAGCTGTGGTTTACAACAATATAACTGAAAAATCAAGCGCTAGTAGAAGTGCAGTTGAGCCCAAATAACTACAAACAGGAATGGGATGAATTAAGAAATTAAAGATAAGCTCAATTCTGGGAAAGCATGTTATTACGCATTGCAGGAACTCTTGCCATTCCATCTTCTCTAAAAAACATAAAAATATATGAAACGGTTATGCTTGCTGTTATATTGTATGTGTGCGGAACTTGGTGTCGCATTAAGGGAGAAGAAAATATTACGAGTATCTGAAAAGAAAGTTCTTACGAAATATTTTGCACCAAAGAGAGATGAACAGGTGAATGGAGAAGACTGCGTAAGCTACATCAAGTATACAATAAATTAGATCTAATAATCACAGTTAAATCTCGTAAACATGGGCAGGACATGTGGCATGAAAGGGATCAAAGAGGGACATGGAAACTCCTTGTGGAAAACAAGACGAAACCGCCAGTAGGTAGACGACAGAATAGCATTAACCGAGGTAAATTATACAGGGGATGATTGCAAAGCATTATCTGAGAAAAGGAACGTATGTCCATGAACCTTCAAGTTCAATAATGACATTATTGGTTATCAGTTTAACAGTAAAAGACGATTGTATGACAGATTTGCTAAGTTACGAATGTTCAGGTACTGTTATTGAGAATACAAAGAGTAAATTCACATGTGTGGTAACTTACCTTCTCCATTCAGGCTCGAGTCTAAATATGTTCACTTAAGAGCGGTATATTTGTTATGGTTCATTCTTACACACGTGCACTTGCATTATTTTACGAGACGGTAAATGTTCATACATGTATAGTTCAATTACTTACAAGGTTCACGTAGGATGCACTGAGAACACTATCGTGATTAATGTTCATCTGTTAAAAACATAAATTTCTATAACTTTTAGAATAATGTATTAATGCAGTAATTGATGTTATTAAATTTATCAAGATGGCTAATTACATCTCAGTAACCGCACACGTTCTGAACCGAGGCTCGCTGGGAAGATGTAACTCGATGCGCCACCTATCAAAACATTGTTACCAACATGATTTGTCCCGCGCGAGCGAAATCGCTAAATTTTTATTGAAATATGAATCTATTTAGCGGTTCAATCATACTGGTATAGTAAATATTATATAGCTTATTCTTCAATATATGTCTCTAGGATTTTTAAATGCTAAAAATATTAGCACCTTTGAATGATGTAACAGAACAAGTGACTGCTAGCTTCATGTTAGCCAACATCATACGAATGTTGATTATATTTATACAAATAAATCTTCTTGACTTGTGCATTGTTACTTTTTTCTATATTGTAACAATTAAGTTTTGTATTGTTAATTGAGGAAAATTCCTATGAATGTCATATTTTGTCTTTCATTTTGAATTTCGAGTAATTAAATAAAATGTATGTAGGTCTTGTGACATTTAACATAGACTCGATTCTGGAATTGCATTACAGGACTCGCACTAGGTTCAAGACTACCCGGATACATACCTATCCAGAGCTAATGCTTTCCAATCATCCGCTGTATAATGTACATCCCTCAAATCATAGTTAAGGTTATTCTTCCACCTCATTCCTAGTCTCAATACTGGACTCTTTATCTCTGATTTTCCTACAAGCAGATCCCAAATAGCACTAAGTAACTGACCTTTTTGCAGTATCGAACCCGTAGGTTCATAGCCGCATGTACATAAGTTCTCCACACATCCCTTTCCTGAACTAATATTTTCCAATCATCCCCCATGCAATCCACCTCCCTCTAATCATGCTTATCCTCCCACCTCATTCTTGGTCTACCAACTGGGCGTTTTCCTTCTGATTTTCTACAAGAAGTTTCCATGCTCCTCTTTCACTGCTCATTCGCACCATATGTCTATCGCAGTCTACGAGACTTAACTACATCTGATGTCTTTATAAAGATCTTGTAGCTCACTGTCATTCATCTGTCTCAAGTAAAAAATATAAATAAACTTTATGCTCAATGCTGATAGTATTTTCTCCTCCCTTACATATTATGATGACTATTTAACTCATGCCCCAAATGGAGTCAATGACCAATCACGTTTCAATGATTTCTGTTTTACAACCAATCAGAGTCGTGCTTCACGAAATATTTATGAGTGTTATAATTACCATATTAAACAAAGCTCCTCCTTTTTAATATTCTGAACAGGTCTGACCATTATTTTGCAGTGACTGAGCCTATAAGAAATACGGCTACCAGATTGTTTATATAGAGCATAGATGTCAACACGTTAATATAAAAACATTTGTTGCAATTTATTATACCACCAAAAAAAGAAACCACTGTTTGCACTTTCTTAAATGTATTTTTTCCCAGGTAATAATCCAGAAAAATATAATTGTCATATTTACATCATACGATATCAGAAATGAATTAATATACAGTTTGATGTGTTTCAATTTTTCTCCACTAGAGAGCATTCTTACAATATTGCGTTCCTTTGGCAATATAGTATGATCTGGTTGCAGTGATAAACAAAAGCAGAGGAAGCATACCTATCGTTTCTCATTTGTTTTCAAACATCGCCGTTAACATTAAATATATAAATATTTTAATATAACTATAGTTAAATAATAATTTGTGAGTAAACAACTTAATTTTATTCGTTAAATAGTCCTAACAAATGCCACTCTTGATTTCCAAATTCTTATCGATAATTTGGAAATCACTCGCGGCATTACTTATGATCATCTCTGACAAGCCTCATGGGCTAGTGGTCTCAGCGTTTCTCACTACAGTTCATAAGGTCCCGGGTTCGATTCCCGGTCAAACAATGGGATTTTTTTCCTGAAAGGGAATTATTCCTATGGTTGCCCATGGTCTGGAATTTAGGTTAAGTTTAGGTTAAGAACTCTCCTGGCGCTTCATTATCATTTATCACCTATAATATCATCGAGGTAACGTAAGTCCGCCTTCCAGGAAATGGATTACAATTCCGCTAATGCCAGGGGAGAAAGCCAGAAATGTCATAAAAGACAACCTGGTGGCACTAGAAAAAACATTCTAGTCATCGTATATTAACTACATTCTTTAAGAAGACTACAAAACTGTATTAAGTAGTTCTGTATTATTTTTTTTATTTTTATTATTCCGACTTTTATAATGAATATACATTTTTCCGGTACCCATGTTCACAGTTAACTACACATTTGTTTCAACACATTTTCATTCTTGTCTGTTCATCTATATATCTTCTTCTATTTCCCATTCCCTCTTAGTTTCATTGATTGCCTGAATCCACGTAATATTTGGACTACCCTTCTTTTTCCTTCCCTGTGGTTCCCAATCCATGATTATCTTAGGTAGTCTTCCTTCTTCCATCCTTCTAATGTGTCCGTACCATTTTAATTGTTTCTTCTTCATAAAATCTAATATTGAATATTGTACCTGCATTTTTTCTTTTATATATGAATTTCTGATTTTATCCTTCCTGGATATTCTTGAAGCACGTCTCCAGTAATCCATTTCAGTGGCGAGTAATTTTTTTTTATTTGTGCATTTAAAGCCCACACATCAGCTCCATAGGTAATAATGCTTCTGATTATTGTATTAAAAATAGTTTTTTTTGTTTCTTTGAAGATATGTTTGTCCCATACTATTCCATATAGGGCAGATTATAGCATACTTTCCTATATTGATCCTGTTTCTTATCTCTGTTTCTTGTTTTCCATCTTTAATAATTTTAATACCCAAATACTTATATTCTTCAGTGTATTAATTGTCCCTAAATTTCTTCTAGTATTAAATCTTGAGGAAGATCCCCTATTGTCATATATCTAGATTTATCCATATTGATCTTTAAACCCCATAAACTATATTCTTGTATTAATTTTCTAGTGAGGTATTCTATATCTTCAAATTCTTGAGCCAATATCAATTGGTCATCTGCAAAACTGGAGTGTATATATTGTTAAATTATCATCTAGTGGTATTCCCATCGGTTTACATTTCTTTTTCCATTCTTCAATAGCTTTTTCAGCATAAATCTTATATAATGTTGGAGATATACAGCATCCCTGTCGTAATCCTTTATTTGTTTGAAACCTTTAGACAAGTACTTTTCCATGTTTTACTTGCACATATGATTCTGTATATATTTTTTGAATTGCTTCAATAAGTGTTGGATTTATTTTTTTTAGCTTTAAGACTTTCCATAATTTGATGTAGGAATGTTATCGTAGGCTTTTTCTATATCTATAAATACTAGATGTAGCGGTTGTGCTCTGATTGTTTTCTTTTCTATAATCTGTCGTATGCTGAAAATATGGTCTATTGTTGATCTGCCCACTCTAAATCCTGCCTGTTCCTCTGGTTCTAACTCTTTGTATTCAATTTCTAGGAAATACTTGATTATCTTTCCATATAGTCTACTTAGTGTACTATTGACTGTAATTCCCCTATAGTTTTGCATTCATATTTTTTTCCTTATTTAGGTATGGTTGAAATATATCCTATTTTCCAATCTGATGGTTCTGTATTAACAGATAATAATAATAATAATAATAATAATAATAATAATAATAATAATAATAATAATAATAATAATAATAATAATGTTTTATTTATTCTGGCAGAGTTAAGGCCATAAGGCCTTCTCTTCCAATCAACCAGCACAAATACAAATAAATATTTGACAAATATAGATATACACTATACTAATTATAAAACAGTTAAATGTAGCAATGTAAATTTCATGTACAAACAAACATTTTATACGATAATAACAATAATATTACGATATTAATAATATTAATAATAATAATAATATAATAATGATAATAATAACATAATGATAATAATAATAATAATAATAATAATAATAATAATAATATGAATACGATAAATTATACGAGAAACGCCAATTAATATATATAGGCCTACCTTACACTGGGTAATGAAAAAGTCGAGGTTAGAGCAAATATAAATTTAGATTTCTTTTAAAAGATGCCAATGTCCGGCAGCCCCTTATTTCTTGTGGTAGGGAATTCCAGTTGCGAGAAGTGAAGATGGTATATGACATGGAGTGATGTGATGTCCTATGTTGCGGTATATTAAGCAAGAGACTATGTTGTGATCTTGTGTTTAAGTTATGGTTTGAGGATAGATACTGGAAACGAGATGATAAATAATTGGGAATCGAGGTATGTAGGATCTTAAATAAGAGAATTAGACAGTGCGATTTTTTTCTGTCTTTTAGATGTAAGCCATGACAATTCATGGAAAAATGGAGAAATGTGATCGTATTTTCGAACATTAAATATGAATCTGATACACATATTATGGACACGCTGCAGTTTGTCAGACAATCCGTCACTTATGCCAGTTAGTAAGAACGTCACAGTAGTCAAAATGCGGCATCACTAAGGTTTGGATTAAAATTCTTTTAAGAGCTGAGTAGGAAGAAAATGTTAAGTGCTCTTTAGGGAATGCATTATGGAGAAGATCCTTTTTGATGTTTGTTTTACTTGCTCATGCCATTTTAAATTAGAATCTAAGTAAAATCCCAAGTTTTTAACGACGTCGGTATAAGGAATTTGTTCATATCTAATATGACAGCCGGCATATTGCCATTGTTTATGAAGTGTAATAGTCTTGGATATCCGATAATTATTGCTTGCGTTGTGATGACGTACTTGTTAAAGGCAGCTCAGAGCGTCACTGCTGATCAAATGTCGCTTTAATCAAAAATAAAAGTGTCGTCATGACTGATTAATTATTCCAATGAAATTGTACCTATAATGATCTTCCTTTGTGTTATTGTTGTTTCGGTGGTGGTACGTACAGAAGACGTTAAAACACACTTTTATAATCTCAAGAGCGTAATAAATTACAATGAATCAATTGAGAAACTCAGTTTCTGATGCCAACTTGTTTATTTAAAACATGAAACTAATAAACTTCTTATAAGTAGTGTAAACGTCCCGCGCCGTAGCCGAGCGGTTAAGGTAGGAAGCCTTGGCGCAGAGCTACGGGACTTGCGCTGGTTCGAGTCTCCATGGGGGAAGAAATTTCTTTTCATGGTATTTCGGCCAGTATGGGACCGGTGCCCACCCAGCATCGTGAGGCAATTGGGTAGCTACAATAGTAGCGGCTCCAGTTGAGGGAACCAGCTATAACGGCTGGGGGGACTCGACATGCTAACCACATGTCACCCCTACACTGGCTGTTGATCATCTACCTCTGTGATTGACACATGTGGATGTGAAGGGCCAGCAGCCGGCTGGTAAAAGGGCAACCGCTGAAAAGTGGAAAGACCCTCAATCGGATAAGTAGTGTAAACTGATAAAATTTGAGACCTGTTTAAAAAATATAGCAGTGTGTAAATAGCAGTTAGGAGTGTAACTGAGTAGTGTATTGTATAAGTTAACACAAGTAGGTAACACTGTGTAGTAATACAACAAACTTATCTTGAAAAGTAATTTTCTAAAATTTGCATTTACAAGTTTCCTTGCTTAATGGATTGTTGTTCTTTTTAAAATGATTTTGATAACTTTTGCTAAAAGAATAATAGTACAGAACAACAATGCAACAGAGTACTGAGTTTCGCTTCCACATATGGCCATCTCTGCCACCAGAACATGCATCTGGTACTTAATTTCCGTTAGGGAGCTGAGGTCGACATCAGGGCCGCGATGCCGCCAGAAGGTTTGGTCCCAACTAAAAAATCCTAACCCAATCGAGGCTCGAAACCACGATCTTCGGCTTGTAGCATGATTGTTCAAACAACAACGCTATGGAAAGTGCCATTAAATTGCTTCAAATAATGGATACAATTTTTTACTGTATCAGAATTAATGAAGAAGCTAATTAAAATGGTAATACAGGGAACATGTTGATTTTATTGAGCTACAAGGAAGTTAAAATTTTCTCATTTATGTGCTGGTACATACATCTATAATTTATACAGGGCCTAATATGTGAATGTGTATAAAGTTTACAATATAGTAGCTTCATAATATATTAGTGTCTTTTTTCATTATTTTTAACAATTTGTTATTATAATGTATATTTTGGTATTCTAATTTCTCGACACAATTCCTCGCTTCTAGTCTCAGTAACTGTGTAATTTCTTTTTATTTCTCAGTCAGCTTTTGAGATTCTCTGCAACCAGAAGCGAATTATTTTACGAACCAAAAATTCTGATTTTCTGTAACGTCACATGTTACCCTCATTGTGTTGTATAGTTACAAACTAATTACTGAAGAGTGTTAAGAAAAAATGATTTAGCATATT
>JASPKZ010009136.1:0-124691 GCA_030220185.1 Diploptera punctata
ATTATCAAATGTATTAATTGATAAAGAGCACCCCACGCTTTTGATGGTAAAATTATTTTCGTTTTGTTGATAACTCTAGTTTTATTCTAAATGTGTTGGAGATGATTTTTTTTGTTGACCACTTTAATTTTATCCCAAGGGTGTTGGAAATTAAAATTATTTTTCATTTTTTTTAGTTTTAATATTTTACAGAATAAGATAAAAATGTAAATATCTTTAAATTCGATACTATTGTAGTATGAGCTAAAAGTAACTGTTCTAAAAAAAAAATCCTCCCAGCCGGATTTGAACCAGCAACCTATGGATTACTGAAATTATGTACCACTAGAGTTCACCGCTCTACCAACTGAGCTCTTACAATTGACTAAAAAGTCGACAAGTCCGCAACCTATTATACCAGTTTTAATTTTTTTTCTGATGATTCTGGCCAGGATTTTAGAAATAAGATATGAAATTATTGTATTGTCACGGGTCCTTTACAGTTATACAAAGTTTCAACTCAATCCAATGATTTTAAGTGGGTGAAAATCACGTTGAAAGATTCCGTTACATAGATAGATAGATAGAGGTCAAGCTAATATAAAGTGTGTAAAAAAATTTGTTTCTCTCAACCTGCAGCTGCTACTTATTGTAGCTACACAAATTCCTCACAAAGCTGGGTCCATGCCAATATGATAAGTCCTCCCCCCGTAGCGTGTATGCTGCAGCTCTCAGACCACTCAGCTATCGCATGAGTTTTTGTTTTCATTAACTGGCTCAAAAATTCTACGCATTTTTCTTTGTCTTGCTACAATTGTAATAAAATTATTTTTCTTTAAGCTGGGAATATAAAGTGAGCAAATTGACTAAAATGTATATAGAGAAAAATTTGCATTTAGATCGGTACTTGCTCAGGTAGCTCAGGTGGTAGAGAACCAAGGGTCCTGAGTTCAAGTCCCAGTCTGAGCGTATAATTTTTCTCTTCAAATATGATTTATCCATCATTGAGATGTATGAAATTAATAATAAAAACACCGAAAAAAGCCGTACTGGCATTTATAATATAATGTATAATTTCCAAATATGTCTTCTTAATAAAGGAACCGCCATTTGCAAAGATAGAAGCAAATGGCTTTCATAGCATTTGGTGGGCGGGGAATTACAACGTATATAAAGAAAAATTTGCGTTTAGATCGGTACTTACTTGCTCAGGTGGTAGAGCACTTGGTCTAGAACAACCAGGGGTCCCAAGTTCAAGTCCTGGTCTGAGTGTATAAATTTTCTCTTCAAATATGACTCAAACCAGTTTAAACCAGTTGGTGGTGAAGTTTATTTTCATCTCTGGATTTGAATTTAACTACACCCATACATCTCTTCTTGGGGGAAGAATGCTCCCTTACAGGAGATTAATTTAATTATCGTTATTTGCATACAGTGAGTGTAAAGTAGTTAGCTCATCACCCAGAAAAGACTCCAAGTTGACAACTGAGACATTACTTGAATGGGATAAACCAATTAAATTTGCTAAGAGACCATAATTTAAACTTCAGGTTTTTTTATGAGCCTGAAAAATCTTCAGACTCAGGACTTTAAACACATCGCTGCAACATTTCTTCCTTAAATTTTTCCATCACAAAAATCCTTTGGCCCCAGCCTGGTTTGAACCAGAGACAAGAAAAATAACCCCTAGATCACTAAGGCCAATTTTCGAGGTAGCGTGCTGCCTTGTCATGCAGCAGGCCCGGGTTCGATTCCTAGTCGGGAGAGGCTCCTGGGTGAGGTTTTTTTTGGGGTTCTTCCTCACCTGTAAGACAAATGTCAGGAAGTTTGGGGACCAACAGTTCCGGAAAATCATCCAGCCATCATCATCATCATCATATTGTCATTATTATCATCCTTCACCAGTGTGGAAAGCAACAGGAAGCTACCACACCTGTAATATAGCATGAAAATGCTATGATTGCAGTGAAATATCTGCCCTTGGATGGATGGAGTAACATCATGTGATTCTAATTATTAAACCGTCTACAAATCAAATAAAAATAAATTACCTGTTCTCCTGTGATTGGTCCAAATGGAGTCGTTGATTCAGAACTCTGACAACCGTCAGTTTCGTCTGCTGATAGTGGAACAAAGGGGTCAGATGGCACGGGATGTCCAATGGGTTTTGGTGCTACAGTTTTGTTAGGTAACACACTCAGAGGTTGTGCAGATGCAATCCGAGACACCAAACCAAGCAAACTGATGTATTCTGTGTGGCATCGCGAGATGTTTGCTCGGTTCTTAAACCTGTCTAAATCAGGTGGTTTCGTGAGTCGGCGACGGCATATTGGCTGGCAGAAATACCAACCAAGCACCATAACACCACTCTGAAAATTATATGTAACACCATACATTTTAAACTTTTCTTTAAATCTACAATTTTGACTTTATTTTCAAAATGTGATTCTTTGTAATTGTGTAGAAATGTACCATTTTCGAACTAGTTCAATTAAGTGAACTACAATATAAAAATTATTTATCTTATTCTAATGACATCACTCTGTTATAATTATGAGTCATTTTCAAACAAAATACTGAACATTAGTTCTCCCAATGAATTTTTCCATTAAATAAGAGGTCTAAAATTGTCGATTGTTGGAAAATTATGACGGAGTTTTTTTTTACAAATACTATAGTATATTGATAGTCAAGAAACCTACCCATCCCAATGCTCCAAATATTGTAGATTGTTGAATATCATAATTTTCTCTCCATTTTTCTCCTTGTTGATTATTTTGTTCTTTCTTCTCATTACAAGGTCCATTTTTACATTCTCCTCCCAAATCACCTGATCCATTATCAAAAATGTGCGTAGATAACAAACAAGGTATAAATTTGTTTTGAAGTCGAATTGTATTGCTTTCTTGTACTGTAGCTGTGTCTTTTCTCGTAAAATTTATTCTCCTTTCAAATGTTTCTCTTAGTCCTCTAGAAATGCATTTCCACATGTTTTATTGACTGAATTTAATATTCTCTAATCGCCAAAAATATCTATATTGTTGTCAATCTAGTTGTAAAATCTTATAGTGACATTGATCGAAATCTTGTGACCTTGATTCTAATATTCATCTTGCGTTTGCATATGTGATCTTTAAATATTAATACTGTAATGAATAAAAATACGTATTATTCTTGTTTTTAAAACCTGTCCAATCTTGTATTTTGTCCGTCTGCTGATACCACAGTACCACACATGCCGTTTTCAGCGTTTAGCATTAAATGCTATTAAATACGTAACATCACCGTAACACCACCTCCGCCAGAGTTCACTGGTAATCCGCGTTATGCAGTGTCGCCATCATAAAACTTGCATAAAACCAAGTAAGTTGAGTGCAGTGACCCAGTGAAATCGTCTGACAGATAATTTTCTGAAACAAACAATGATTTTTGATACGATAATAGCTTTATATGGTTTTATGAAATGCAAAGTACTTGTTTCGGTTCCCATGTTTCTAATGGAAATAACCTGTTCTTTTAAAAAATATAATGGTTTGAATATTTCCCTGAACAGCAACTTAGTGATTGAACACGTTTTTTGGATTCAATTAAGTAATAAATAACAATTTTGGGAAAACTAAATTGATTGACATTTTCTGTTAAAATTCCTACATTATTCGTATCTTTACTCATTGATATTTAGCCCTTAACGTAGAGGAAAAATACAATGTTGGCTATTTTGTATTTATGATTTTAACCGGTATCTTCATTGCTACAAGGTAGCCAATATTTAAGCAATTTATGTTTTTTAGGAAAGGAAAATAACTACAGTAAGCATGGTAATTGTGAAATGTAATTATAAACTTAATCTTAGTTAATATTATAACCGTATCTGAAAAGTAATAATAATGTATATAATAGCATTAATATAGTTCAATAGATATGACGCAATGCTCATTTTATTGGTGTTCCTGTATGTCGTTTGCAGCACCACCTGATGCGAACTTTTGTATTTTTAAGCGCGTTGTTTGAAAGGACGCATCAATCTTTAAAAAGCCGTTTACTCCATGGAAATGACCTTGAACCTCCAACCATTGGATACACGGCACTAACGTGTCGCAATCAATATTATACATTTTAAATATGATTATTATGCCAGATATAATGAGAACAGTTAAGTCTCGTAGACTGCGATGAGCAGGGCATGTGGCACGAATGGGGAATGAAAGAAGTGCATGAAAGCTTCTTGTAGGAAAACCAGAGGAAAAACGCCCAGTTGGTAGACCAAGAATGAGGTGGGAGAATAACATGGAAAAACTGCCCTTAAACTAGCGTGAACTATTTGAAAGTAATGAGGTCGTACTGCACGTCGAGAGCAGCAAAAGGCAAGCCGAGGAGGACAAGCAAGTTCGAGATGGAGGCCAGCCTCGTCGCTTTGAGCCGGCAGCTATTACAACATGCAGCCCCGGCGTCCGCCCCTCAAACGAGATCCGGCCAAAGGAGGGGCGAGTTGAAGGAAGATGATGGAGGAGTTGGAGGTCATGGGGGACCTCGTCATCGCTTCGTCATCCTAACTTCAGAGGTGGGCGTGGTCAACCCCGGCGACCACGCATACAGGAGGGGCAGAATGTGAATGAAGTAAAAAGCAGGAAGCTCATGAGAGAGCGACCTCCGGGAGGACGACACCCGCATCCTCCTCGCTACTGTCGTCGGATGCCTCGTCAGACAGGTAGTCCGCCCCGCAACAGTCAGAACCAGTGGAGGACTACCGAAGCTGCAGCGTCTCGGGGATGATGACCATACAGGGTGGTATGGTGATGGAGAAGAAGCAACGGTGTGGTCTGCCAGATTCAGCGCCAGCACAGAAGAAGAACGGTTGTGAATCACTTAGATCGACTGACTGCATACCAAGGAAGCTGATCGGACGATCAGCACTAAAGAGGGAGCAGTGTTACATGTAGTGTAAGCGGCGTTTAAATTGCGCGGGTGAGTCGCCCCTAGCGAGTTAGTGACCCGCAAGAGCCGCTTGAATGGTATAGAATGTGTTACCAGACCTTTCCATCAGCATCTCCTCCTCCTTGGAGAAAGATCGGAAGCCAGAGGTTTCTGGCCTTCGAAGTTGCTCGAAGCTATTACTAGAGCTTTCCTCCCCCGCCTATATAAAAGAGTAGTATGCAGTTTCGGTATACTTTCGTCCACATCCTTTGATTCTCCGCAAATTTCATTCCACACTACATTGTGTCATCTTTTAAAAGTGTCCAGCCAACCTGAAGATGCCTTGAAATCGTTATTCCCTAGGGATTTAGCAACAGCTCGAGATTGACTTTGGAGCATCGGTCCGGAAATTTGGAGATTTATCTTCAATCACTTTCACTTTTCGTTTAATGACAATGATACATACGTTTTAGCCATCTTCATTCCGTAAATTCAGACGCTACCTGTGAAAGTTCGGTCTCAGAACTTAAACTAATTTAAGATTTTACAGTGCAATTGTTATTTGAAAGTTTCGCAAACGGGCGTGCAGTGAGGCCGAAATTAGATTTCACGTACAGGTAGAATAAATACTTCACCCCATGGCAGCAATCATAGCTTTTTGGCCTAACAAAAATTCAATGAAGTGGAAACTAATTTACTTCTCTGTCTTTCCGCCTTATAAACATTTTTTTCATGAATTGTGTAGAAATTTCCTTCCGTTTCCGCGTTGGACAGATTCTGTTTTATGCAAAATAAATACACATAAAATTACTATTATTTCGCCGGGACCAATAAATTAGTTCACATTGGACAGATTTCCGCATTATTCACGTTCCGGATTAAACGAGTTTTACTGTATTTTAACCCATAAACATGTAGTTGCAATGTTATAACACTAGTTTTTACCAAATTCCAGTGGCGCGTGGTGGTCCCTTACACTTTGTAACAACACATATTGTGCTATTATTTTATTTAACGCTAGCTAGTACCCGGCGCGGCGTGCGCTGCTACTTACTCACTAGCACTATCGAATCCGTAGGTTCATGGCCGCGCGGACATAAGCTCTCCATACATCCCTATCCTCAGCCAATGCTTTCCAATCATTCCCTGTATAATCTACTTCCCTCAAATCATAGTTAATGTTACTCTCCCACCTCATTCTTGGTCTACCAACTGGGCGTTTTCCCTCTGGCTTTCCTACAAGAAGCTTCCATGCAAGTCTTTCATTCCCCATACGTGCAACATGTCCTGCCCATCGCAGTCTACGAGACTTAACTATTCTTATTATATCTGGCTTCCTATAAAGACCATGTAGTTCATTGTTATGAAGTCTTATCCATTCACCTGTTTGTTCATCTCTCTTTGGTCCAAAAATTTTCCTAAGTGCTCTATTCTCAAATACTCGTAATCTCATTAGAGTCCATGTTTCGCACTCATATAATATAACTGGTAGAATATCAGTTTTATATATTTTCAGTTTAACGTTTTTTGATAGGAGTTGGGACATCAAGAGTCTCTGCAATGCATAATAGCACGCATTTCCAGAATTGAGCCTATGTTTAATTTCTTTGTGCATCTCATTCCTATTTGTGATTATTGTTCCTAGGTATTTGAATTCAGCCACTTCCTCAAAATTTCCCTCATTTGTCATTAGCTGTCCACTTCCATTATATAATGTATTTCTATGTATGACCATATATTTAGTATGCTGCTACTCCTAAATAAATGCTATTATGTTTTTACCACCAGCCGTGCACTGTTCGGGAATCTGCTTATCCCGATATTCTTGGCATCAATGAAAGACAAATGGTTATTGTGAGATATCCGTAGAAGATAAACATATGCTGTCGCGGACTTTTTTGTAGAGTTTTTTGAGATGTTCAATTCTGTGTACACTAATTTGATGTATTTGTTATGGTTTAGACAGCGTAAGCCATTTAAGCGTCAAAATAAGGACTTTATTTTACGTTTTTCACTACAAAGGGTGATTTTTAGGGGTGAATATCACAACTCTCTTATAGCCTATGTTCATCCCGGGAAACTTCTGAACATTTTGCAGAAAACCCATCAAAATCGGATCAACGGTATGGCCGTGCATAGAATACTGACAAACAAACATTGTTTTTGAAGGATGTTATAGTTTGACAGTGTCTGACATAGGGCGGAAGGGAATTCCATGTTTTGGCAAGTGAGACCGTAAAAGATAATGAATATTATACAGTGTGATGAGGAGGGATATAAAGGACAATGTGCTGATGGGATCGTGTGTCAAGATTATGTGTGTCGGATAGTCTGATGAAACGGCGTGATAAATAATTAGGCGATGATATGTGAAGTATTTTATAGAGAAGGGATCGGGAATGGACAGTTCTACGATCTCTTAGACGAAGCCACGATAATTGTTCCAGGAATTTGCGAATACCACACCATTTGTTAAAGTTTGAGGTGTATTGAGGAAAGTTTTGGTTATTGTTATTAGATACTTGTTCCAACATTATCTTGGAGCATACAAGGTGTTTTCCTCAATGGGCCATTATTTTTGTGGATACTTACTTACTCACTGGCACTATCGAATCCGTAGATCATAAGCCGCGCGGACATAAGCTCTCCATACATCCCTACCCTGAGCTAAATACTTTCCAATCATTCCCTGTATAAATCTACTTCCCTCAAATCATAGTTAATGTTATTCTCCCACCTCATTCTTGGTCTACCAACTGGGCGTTTTCCCTCTGGTTTTCCTACAAGAAGCTTCCATATAAGTCTTTCATTCCCCATACGTGCAACATGTCCTGCCCTTTCGCAGTCTACGAGACTGTTCTTATTATATATGGCTTCCTATAAAGACCATGTAGCTCATTATGTAATCTTCTCCATTCACCTGTCTGTTCATCTCTCTTTGGTCCAAAAATTTTCCTAAGAACTTTATTCTCAAATACTTGTAATCTTCTTTCCTCCCTTAAAGTAAGGGTCCATGTTTCACACCCATATAATATAACTGGTAGAATAATAGTTTTCCATGTTCCTAGGAACATGTCCCTGTGTTTGAGCCTTTAGCATGGGTTCCCTGAAGTAGTCCCCCCGCCCGGAGAACCGAATGGGGGACTATTTGACCTCCGGAAAATTTTACCCCAGTTGAACCCATGTCCGCATTTCTTGACGGTTGTATTTTTACGGTGAAAGATTGTCACTCTTTCGACCAAGGTACTTTTTTCGTCTGGCTTATCACCTTCGATCAGTCCGGCATGGGTAACCCTATCGACAGCAATGCTACCGCCAGCATAGCTCTCAGGATCATTTAAGCGACTCCACCACGACAAGGTAAAGATACCATTTTTGTGGATATTATCAATTTATATTCGCTGCCATTGTACGTTCTCTAGTAATTTAGATGCAAGAGTAATTTTTGTATATTTTTCCTAACCTGGTTGAGTGGTAGAAAGGCCTTAACTCTGCCGGGTAAAAAAAAAATGTGCATTGTAATTGGCACTTGTGGATGTGAGGTCAGTAGGCCTGTCACACCATGGAGTAGGAGTGCTGATATAGCAGGGGAGAGGATTGTACATATATCATTAATCTTCCTTATCTCGTGTCATTTGTAGTTTATTTTTATACTTTATGAACGTGTACAGTTGGACACACTGTTATAGGTGTAACTCCTATCATGAATCAGATTTAAGCCATCAATTCTAGTGTAAATGACAGTTTGAGAAATATAACTAAGTTATATGTTTTGTTGCCCTGTGCCGTAGCCGAGTGGTTAAGGCAAGATGCCTTAGCGCAGAGCTATAGGACTTGCACTGGTTTGAGTCTCCATGGGAGAGGAATTTTTCTCATGGAATTTCGGCCAATATGGGAGCAGTGTGTACGCAGTATCATGAGGAATTTGGGTAGCTACAATAAGCAGTTGCTGCAGGTTCAGAAAACCAACATCACCTGATTAATTTCAAAGGCTATTGTCTGCACCATACCTGAGTGGTGTAAGGCATCTTACCTTGGTGGAGAACTGTGGGACTTGTGCTGGTTTGAGTCCTCGTGGGGGAAGAAATTCTCTCAAGGACTTACGGCCAGTATGAGACAAGCATCATGAGGAATTTTGGTAGCAACAATAAGTAGCAGTCCCATTCCATAGCCAAGTGGTTAAAGTAAGGTGCCTTGGCACATAGCTATGGGAGAATACATTTTCTCATGGAATTATAGGCAGTCAGCACTGTGAGGAATTTGGGTAGGTACAATAAGTAGGTCCACCGCTGTGGTCTCGAGGTAGCGTGCTGCCTTGTCATGCAGTGGGCCCGGGTTCGATTCCCGGTCGGGGCAGACTTCTGGGTGAGGTTTTTTCTCACATGTAACACAAATGTCAGGAAACTTACCAACGGTCCCCAAAAATCATCCTGCCATCATCATCATCATCCATCACCGGTGTGAAAATGCTATGATTGCAGTGAAAGACCTGCCCTCAGGCAGAATTACTATGGATGGACAATAAGTAGTGGCTCCAAGTTGAGAGAACCAGCTGTAACAGCAGGGGAACTGACATGCTGACCACATGTCAGCTTAATGTTGGTTAGATGATCGTCCACCTCTGTGATTAACACACGTGGATGTGAGACCAGCAGACAGCTGGTAGCCAAGGACCTCCTATGCCTATTGCACCACAGAGTTTTATTACATACACTCAGATTGTTTGAAAATCAGTCATTATTTCTCCTGCCACCTGGTGCGGATTGAATGAACTTTGACATCAAATCTTCCTTTCTGGGAACTTCAGTCAGAAGTTCAACCCACACCAGATGGCAGGAGGAGTGCTGGTGTTAACAACTCAGAGTGAAGGTAACAGCCTTCGGAACCAATCAGGTGAGAAATACATATTTTTATGAGGTGAAGTGTAAATATTTCAGATTGAATATATGTTATTGATAATGTGCCTCATAGTGTGGAATATATACAGGGTAGGTGCAGCGTAAGTCAGTTACCACTGCACATGGTTGCAAGGAAAAAAAATCTTAACGGTTGAAACTGGGGTTTGAATACAGGATCTTCAGAATATAATCTCAAACACTACTGCCTAAACAGCAATGGAGGTCACTTTGAACAATTTCAGTAGATGTTGTAAACTACAGAAAATAATATATTTGCATTTTCAGTTAACTGAACTATGCTGCACCCTGTATATTTTAAATATGTAAATTAATTATTAAATGCATTTTAATTCTGTAATTAATATTATGAGGAATAAAAAAAAAAATAAATTGATGGCAGCGAGAATCGAACCTCAGCCAGCAGATTACAGACAGTGTGCTTGACCACTGTGCTGCAGCACCAACTTGAAAATCATTGAAAAATAATGCATCTACTTTCACTCAAAAATCTTTGGAGGAGGTTTTACGGCTTCTTGAGGTAAAATATTGTGAGAACTTGTAAAGGGCACCTCCCTGCTTCTACTCAGACCTCCTCTTGTCAGTATGAAAATGGCTGTTTATAAAGATACTGATATTTTTGATGATTGAGAGGGCTATTATAGATGTAGACATAGTGTTTCAAATAAACTGAGTGAATAAAAGGAACGGTGACAGATAAAACCACGAGATTGAAAGATTTCTTTTTGCAAAATAGTGCGTTTTCTTGTACTTACAGAAATGGCGACCATGATTGAAAGTTCAACCTCCTACATTTTGGGATTGCCAACCTAAATAACTATACTGTAACATTACATTTACACCCACGTGTGGGAAGTAAAACCACTTCGTCTATGTACAATATATATACAAAAAATATCCAAAAGGTAGTGTTAATATACATTATACGAAACAAATCACATTTTAAATGAACTGAACTTTATTTCAAACAATAAATACATACTTGCGGCCATTTTATCAATAATGGTCTCATGGCCTCCTGTACTTTCAACTAATAACATTGCCCACACTGTTAACATTACTCAATTGTTTATAATGAACGCAAATATTTCCAGCAAAGATGTTATTTTATTACTATTTATAATTTTGAAAACATCAACGCACAAGAAATAATGTACAACACACGTTTGTGAAGTGTTTTACAGAATCTCGGAAATTAAAAACCTCGCTGTCGCTCGTTTTTTTTAAACATTTTCCTCAATTTTGTAAATACCACTTCCCAACCTTGCATCATAACATATTATTTTTCTCCCACTCTCGTATTATAATTAAGTGTTACTAGGATTCCATCAGTGGTGAGTGAATGTGATTTTTTGACAGTTTTCATGAATTTAGTGTAGATTTAAAACAATAACTGGTATTAAAACAGAACATTTAAATCTGGTACTCAGTGTGAACGCCATAGCATAGTTAGTTAAGGCAATATGCAAGAAACTGGAAGATCGAGGATTGAGTCCTGGTAGGGTCAGGATTTTTAAACTGACACAAACCTTCTGGTGGCACTATGGCCCTGGGGTTGACTCAGCCTGTAACTGAAATGAGCACCAGAAGTTTGTTTTGGGGGATAAAGGCGGCCGTCATACACACATCAAGTGCTGATTGACTTAACCTCCTACTATCCTGTGGGGTCACCTTACTTGTGCAGAATATCGTTACAAACTAACATTGTGTTGATTTAAGAGGCCAGTCACCTCATATTATCGCTCACTCCATGTGGGAGAATTTGGAGATTTCAGGGCAAATTATTCTTGGGCGTCTCCTGTTTTCCTTGCCAAGAACTTTATTCTATCACCTCTCCATACTCGTATCACCTGTGATGGTGCGACAATCAACATTCTTATATATCACACACTTTATTTAATATGGGTTTCATCTCATCTCATCCTTAACCTGACATTATAACAGGTACAAGTAGAGGGTTTAGTAAAAAAAATAGAAGATTGTTAGGGAGTTGATGCACCATCATAATTAAAAAATAATGGAGAAATTACTGTTGTTAAATGTAATTAACACTCTCAGATGTAAATGTATAGTGGGGGGGGGGGAAAAATTATAATTTGACACAACCTAAAAATGGAGATATAAACAATATGAATCCTACAAAGATAGCTATCAATTGTTAAAAAAAAATCATCATCCAGTATCATGGCAGCTGCCGCCGTCTTCTGGAAACCAAATGACATTCCTCTCTGTCCATCCACTGATCTTCCTCCAATCCTCTGATATTAATAGCTGCCAATATAATTAATAAAGTCAGGAGTAAGTTTGCGGAAATTCATAACATACAAAATAAAAATAAAACAGTACACCTTAGTGATGAATCCATTAAAATTCAGTAAACAATATGGGATGCAGATTTTTCATAAGTAATGCCACGAGTGATTTCCAAATTATTGATAAATTCACGACTCACGAAGTGAAGAATGAATTTATCTAGATAATTTGGAAATCAAGAGTGGCATTTGTTAGGACTATTTAACGAATAAAATTAAGCTGTTTACTCACAAATCATTATTTAAATATAGTTATTTTATCTCTATCTATCTATCTTCGGGTTTTTACAGCTGCTGCCGTCTTCCCGTGCCAAACCTCCAAAGCCTATGGTCTTGGGCATTTTCGATCCTTAGCCCTCTAGCTTGCATTACTGTCTTCATGTTTTCCTTCCATGTTAACCTTGGTCTTCCTCTTTTCTTCTTTCTGTTCGGATGCCATTCATATAGTTGCTTCGGCCATCGCATAGTTATTTTAAAATATTTATATATTTAATGTAAACGGCGGTGTTTGAAAACAAATGAGAAACGATTGTTACGCTTCATTTGTTCATGAGTGCAACCAGATCATATTATCTATTGTCAAAGGATCGCAATATTGTAAGAATGCACCCTAGTGGAGAAATTTATAACCAACATTATAGGTATTAATTTCTGATGATATAAATATGTCAATTATATTTTTCTGCGACATTATTTCCTGGGAAATAATTCATTTAAGAAAGTACAAACAGTGGTCTCTTTTTTTTTTTGTGGTATAACCAATTGCTACAAATGTTTTTATATTAACTCCCGCAAGCACTATGTGTTTACATTCGTGCACTATATATACAATAGGGTAGCCATATGCAGTCACTGCAAAATAATGCTATGACCTATTCAGAATATTAAAAAGGAGGTGCTTGATTTTAAAACGATAAAATTAAACTGATAAAATTGAGGTGAAAAATAACTGTGGTTGATTGTAAATAAAAAAATCATTGAAATGTGATTGGTCATTGACTCCCATTTGGGGCATGAGTTAAATAGTCTAATTAAAATCACAAACACTAGTAAAAGCAATAAAACCACGACAAAAAACTGACCCAAATTGATACCAACACATGTTAAGTAAATAAAGCAGAGCTTGTTCTCGCACTTCATGTATCAATCCTGTTTAAGAGCAAAACATGTGTTGGTATCAATGTGGGTTAGTATTTGTGATTTGAAATTGGACAAATGTGCATCCCAGATTTACTGACTTTTAGCAGAATTATCACTAAGGCGTATTTTTTTAGGAACTGCCAATCTCGTGTTAAAAGACTGGTCACATGTGTCATTTTCTCCAATTCTACCCAGATGTGCACTTTTGGTATAACGTCTATCCAAACTCTCTAAAGAAGAAAAAAATCTAATGAAACTTAAGAGAGAAATTTCATAATGCAAACTAAATCCTAATCTAATCTATGTCTGAGGGCAGGTCTTTCACTGCAATTTCTATGCTGTGTTTTACAGATTTACTAAGGAATTATAGATGTGGTAGTTTCCCATTGCTTTCCACACCAGGAATGATGTTGTTGGGGTACCATTTGGGTCTTGAAGCTTCTTGACATGTGTGTTACAGGTGAGGAAAAACCTCACCCTGGAAGCTGTCCTGATTGGGAATTGAATCTGGGCTTGCTGTGTGACAAGGCAGCACGCTACCTCGAGACCACAGTGGTGGACTCAATCCTAACCTAACCTATCAAATGCAAGACGTACTAACCAAAGATGTTGCAGTACAAGAAAAAGTATATTGGTACCTCAAACATAGTGTTGTAATCAATAGCATTTAATATAGTTTGCAACTTGTGGTCCTACATGCATAGTGCATCATGTCCCTAACAATAGCATAAATGTATGCAAGTTTATTTATTGATTTCAAAACTGTCTTGTTGATAACATTATACATTTCTTAATGACATTTGCTCTACATTTGCAACTGACATTTGGGACAAAATATTTGAAACCCTGCAGTGGTTGTCTGAATTGTTCGAAAATATAAAATTACCAAGTTGTTTGTTTAAACCTGTTCACTTGAATTTATTGCTAAAGGCTTCGTACACATTGGCTCCGAGGAGTTTTAACTTGTCGTCCAATATTAGTTGTTGAATCCAGGCGTCAGGTGCATCTCCATTGCCAGCGAGCGCAGGTACCAGACCATTGACAATAGGAATCAGTTTAGCCATCGGCATAGCAACGCTGTTGGGATGAACAAAGCTGGGACCTCCATTCATGCACACAGTGTTTAAGGAAGATTTGCCGCCGGCTGGTCCATAATAGTCCGAGATTCTGTCCACGAGCAGCGAGAAACCTTTGCTGACACACGACGACATCAATGAAATCACCTCCTCACTTTCCAACAAGTCCATCGTTTCAGCCATCATTTTCTGCAGCAAATCATCGTCTGCTGACGATGTACTGGGGAAATAAGTGGACATGTTGTTAACAGGGTCCCGGGGATCACTGGAGATCGCTGCTTGAATTGCCCAAAACAACTGTTCTGTGTCTTGAAGGTTTAGTTTGTGCTTCAAAGCCGTTCCTTCAACTATCAGGCGTACTTTCTCCTCTACTACGCTACAAAGTTGTTCAATTCCTCCATTTACAAAATGGTTGCACAGCAGCAAGTATCTCTGTTGCAGTGAACTGGAGATGTTGTCCCCATCTGAATTAATCGAGTCTTGAAACACGTAACCGCCGATCAGATTCAATTGAATACGTAATGTGACAACCATCATAGATCCTGCGTAAACTAGAACTGATGCACGTGTAAATGCAAGGATTTTCAGTTCTTCCCAGAGAGTAACTTTGTCAGCTGGATCAGTTCTCAGCTTCAAGACCAGTTCCTCTGTGTTAACTGACCTAACAATGGCTTCTCTAACTGTACGCATCAGCGATAATATGGTCTGGTTACATGTTCTTTCCGTGCTTTCAAAATGTTGCTGACGTCTTGTTCGTTCTAGAAATTCTTTAGTTTCTCTCTCCTGCCATTCTCTTATCTTCTTCTGTGCATATCGTGTTGCCAACACTGCACTTCCAATCAGAATTCCACTTATGATAAATTTCCGTCTATGACGGTACAAAAAATCTCTAATGCTTGGGAACATATTGATCCACAATCAAACTAGCATTTTCTAAAACTTATGAGAATGTTCATGAATCTATTCAAAACCAGTTTCTGTAGCTTGCATTGTGAAACTGTGAGTTTTTTCCAAACGATTAACAACAAAGTTTGTTGTGTCAATAAATCTTTCTACGCAGTTTGTTAAGCAGTTTGAAGTTGAATGATCTAGCCTTCCTGATGGTTTATCAACACACAAATCCCAACATTTGTCTGTCAAACCATGAATTAGAAACTGAAAAGAAAAGAGAAACTTAAATTAGTGCAAATTTTCTTAAAAAAAGTTATGTTACTTTAAATGTAGGCCTATCATTAACATGGGATTTCATCCGATTATGTGTAATATGCATAAATTTAGCAATTTTCCCTTCGTAATTCAAATTGGATAATAGATGTCAAAAAATTCTGAACGTTTGAAAATGGTTGCTTAGATCAACAAAACAACGTAATACGTTATCAAATTACCTGAAATCGCTGTTTGTGTGTTTCAGTTTCTATAAATTGTTGTAAATGCGGATCATTTAAACTTTTATCTAAACTCATACTTCGTGCAACGTAGGTAATTCGCAAGTCACCTCTTGATCGGACACACATGTAAAACGTAAACGCAGTAATCAGGGTTGAAAACCATTGACTATTAAATTCTGCGTTTGTGGCAACTTTAATTTATTAATGGCAAGAACTTCTATTTATATAATTGTAAAATGGGTTTATGGAAAAAAGTATTATTATTATAAATTATCAGTTATCCAGTATGTTACTTCGATCATGTCCTTATTACACGCTATAAAATAAATGGGGACAAACTTCTCTATTAGAGTTATTGTTGCAACCATGGTTCAACGTTACATTCAGATGAATGCTACCAACATTCGTTCATTAATGACAAGAAATTCTGTTTAACTTTTTTATATTGTAAAATAAAACTTATGGACTTTTTTAACCATAAATAGTCAATTAAAAATTATATATACTCGTCATACTCATAATTACAAGATATAAAATAATATTAATGGGAAAAGGTTGTAGATTTGCGTTATATGTCTTAGTTGCAAACTTTTTTTAATCCGCTACGATCATATGTATAGTACCAATATATGGTACATGAAATATGCTTGAAAAATTGTAAGAAAAAAGGAAAAGAAAAATATTTATTTCTTTATTTTTTTTTATTTTTATGCATTATCATATCCACAAGAAGTAAGTTGAAAAAGAGTATTGTGAATTAATACACAAATCATTTTGCAGATTACTAATTATTCCTACGATGGTGTGTATCGTTGGTAACCTGACTTGAGAAATTAGGAAAATAATTCTATATAGAATATTTGCTGTTATTCTAATCCCTGCGAAATACTTATCAAGTTTTCGGTCAAGATGTGTGTCGTTTCGAGCGCGGAAAATAAATGCCGTTTATGTTTGTCAGAAAATGAAGATAATTTGTCAATTTTTGATTCACAATTTTGTAATGGCATTCCACTTTCAATGAAGATAATGGTGTGTGTATCTCTTACGGTGGGTATATTTTACTTTATGCGTTCCAGTATTAAATTTTATTCACAATTCTGTATTTTGATATATGTGAACCGTTTTTACAGATTACACCAGAAGATTCTCTACCAAAGTTAATATGTGTCCGTTGTATTGACTTAGTGAATAGTTTTTATGACTTTAGAGAAGAATGCATGAATGCTCATATGAAATTAATTCACTGTGGAAATAATGAAGACTATGAGGAAGCTTCATCGCCCAAGGTTTGTTATCTGAATTGCACTGATAGACATAGAATAATTATTCAGTTTCACAGGCAGCTTTAGGGGAGTACGAAGGGGCATTACTCCCGTTTGCATTCATATTTACTGAAATAATTAATATAGGAAACTATATTTTTAGTTTTTATTTTTTGTATTCTTTTGCTTGAAGTTCATGTGATTTCTTTATTGCTAATGTTGTATCATGGTACCTTATTTTGGGGTTAAATACAATCAATGTGACACTCACAGATGTGTTATGGAGACATTAAGAACTATTAGTTTCTATAAAGTGTAAGGCACATGCATGTTGCCATGGTTACACATATCTGGGGCTGATTGACTCTCAGACCAACACTTGCCATTCATGACATATATAAGCAAATAAGATAACTACTGTATATCTCGGCAGATAAGGCGACCTTCAGTTAAGGCAAGGTATAGATTTTTGTGAAAGTTTTATAATTTTAGCATATATCTGTCCTATAAGACGACTCCCAAACTGTCAATGGCCTATGAATTTAGTTTAGATCAGCGATCTTTACTAGTTTAATGTATAGCGTATACAAAATTACCGTATTCGTAATTCTTCAAATTAAATTTTATGTTATATATTGTTAATATTTTAACCCCTCATTATGATAAATAAATACATTTTATTTTCATTCAGCGGTCAACACTGCTACACTTTCGATAAGTTGTACTAGCACGAGAGATGAGACCTGTCGCATGGAAGGCGGTAGAGGGATATGATATGGAAGGAAGACTTGCTACATGAGAAATTTCGTGTAAACGCTACTATCAAATCCAAGGATATGTTATCCGCATATTTAAATGTTATACAGTGCCCTTTGCATCATGCATAGTAATAATAACACTATATTAATAAAATTAAAAGAAACAATGCAATATAAGCAATCATGTCCATGTTTATTTACTACACAAAACAGACTGCAAAAGAATTGAATAACCGGATGTTTTCAGGAATGGTTTGATAGTAGCTGCACTCACGGGGATTCAATAAATCTCTAACAGTTCCCCCCACATGTGAATTGATTGGTTTAAATACATTGGTGAGTTATATTTGAAGAGAAAAATTAGACTGTATAAAGAGAAAAATTTGCATCTAGATTGCAACTCGCCTTGGTAGCTCAGTTGGTAGAGCATTTGGCCCGGAAAGCCAAAGGTACCGGGTTCAAGTCTCGGTCTAGGCTACAATTTTTCTCTTCAAATATAATTTATCCTCCAGTGAGAAGTGTTAAATTAATAATAAAAACATCAATAGAAGCCCTACTGGCTTTATAAAGTAGTTATTAAATTCTTCTTAACTAAGAGGCTGCCATATGCAAAGATAGAAGCAACTGTTTGAAAGCAATTGGCATGAGGGAATTACAACGTATAAAGAGAAAATGATCCTCAGAGCTATGCCGGTGGTAGTATTGCTGCCGATAGGGTTACCCATGCCGGACTGGTCGAAGGTGATAAGCCAGACGAAGAAAGTACCTTGGTCGAAAGAGTGACGATCTTTCACCGTAAAAATACAACCGTCAAGAAATGCGGACATGGGTTCAACTGGGGTAAAATTTTCCAGAGGTCAAATAGTCCCCCATTCGGTTCTCCGGGCGGGGACTACTTCAGGGAACCCATGCCAAAGGCTCAAACACAGGGGCATGTTCCTAGGAACATGGAATGTTGGGACTTTATATAATAGCGGGGCACTAGAGATATTAACGTGGGAATTAGATAAATCACCCTTGGATATAGTCGCTTTACAGGAAGTTAGGTGGCCAGGAGAAGGTAGTCAGGAATCAGGAAGCTTTGCATTATACTACGGGGGTGCAGAAAGACCTGCATTTGGAACGGGTTTTTTTAGTGAGGAGGAGGATCCTATCTGCTATTTGAGATATTAAGTTTGTTAGTAATAGGGTATCATACATAATTCTAAAGGGTAAACGACATGATTTTATAATTGTAAATGTAAATGCCCCCACAGAAGATAAAGATGACAAGATCAAGGATGAGTTCTATTAAGAATTAGAATGCTTATTTGATAGCCTTTCATGATATCATATGAAAATTGTCTTAGGAGATTTTAATGCAAAAGTGGGGCGGGAAGATATATTCAAACCAACAATAGGCAAATTCAGTCTTCATGAAGATAGTAACGACAACGGGGTTAGATTAGTCACATTTGCCACATCAAAGAATCTCATTGTTAAGAGCACAACATTTCAGCATAAGGATATTCATAAATACACCTGGACGTCCCCAGATGGAGAAACTCGGAACCAGATAGATCATGTATTAGTGGATAAACGCTGGCAGAGTAGCATCATCGATGTTAGATCAGTTAGAGGGACAGACTGCAATTCGGATCATCATCTGGTCAGAGTGAAAATCAGACAACGGCTATCGCTTATGAGAGGAACAAACGCTAAAGATGATTCTGTAAAATTTGAATTAAAAAACTTGAAAAATGATGAAATGCGACAAGAATACCAAAGCAAAATTGCCAATAGATTTGAAGTACTGGAATCTTCAGATGACAATGTGGCAAACGAAGAAGAAACTGATATAAATAAAGAATGGGAGGCTATAAGAGATACTACTAAATTGTCAGCAGCAGAAAGCATTGGTTGTTTAAAAAAGAGGCAAAACAAGAAATGGTTTGATGAGGAATGTGCCGACATTGTAAAGAAAAGAAAGCTAGCAAAAATGAAATGGTTACACGAGCCAAATGAGGTAAATTTAGATCAATTGGATTGTATTAGACGGGAAACCACCAAGTTACTAAAGAGTAAAAAGAGGGAATATTTGAGAGAGAAGATTAATGATCTTGAAATGAATGCAAAAAATAGGAACATTAGAGAATTATATCAGGGAATTAGTATAGAGAAGAAAGGGTTTCAGGCTAGAAGAAACATAATTCGGAATGAAATTGGGGATATGATTGCAGATTCTAGGAGTATATTAAATAGATGGAAAAGTTACTTTAATCAGCTATTAAATGTACATACAGAACAGGACATTGAGGAGGATAATTTACAGACAGCAGAAATGCTAGTCGCAAAGCCAAGTGCATTAGAGGTTGAAATGGCGATTGAAAAATTGAAGATGTGTAAAGCATTAGGTTCAGATGAGATCCCAGCAGAACTGATAAAATCAGGGGGAGAAAAATTGATGGACAAGATACGCTGGTTGCTTAGTATGATTTGGGAAAAAGAAGCTCTTCCAGATGAATAGAAGGAATCAATTATCGTACCAATTTATAAGAAAGGAGATAAAACTGATTGCAACAACTACAGGGGCATCTCATTACTTTCAACTTCGTAGAACATTCTAACAAATATATTAGTAAGCAGACTTACTCCCTATATTGATGACATTTTAGGAGATCATCAATGTAGATTTAGAAGAAATAGGTCTACAACAGATCAGATTTTTAGTATAAGACAGATTTTAGAAAAGAAATGGGAATATAATGGTACTGTACATCAACTATATGTAGACTTCAAAAAAGCATATGATTCAATTAAGAGGGAGAAGTTATATAGTATCCTGATGGAGTTCGGAATTCCTAAAAAGTTAGTTAGACTTATACGAATGTGTCTAAATGGCACAAAGAGTAGGGTGCGTGTAGGCAAACAGTTTTTGGACACTTTTGAAATCCAGAATGGGTTGAAGCAAGGAAATGCACTATCTCCTCTACTATTTAATTTTGTACTAGAGCATGCCATTAAATCTTTAGAGGATGAGGAAGACCTACAACTCAAATGTATTAACAAGCTGTTAGTTTATGCTGATGATGTAGTATTGTTGGCGAGGAAATACTAAAGGACAACACGCACACACTATTGAGTAACAGAGTAACACTAAGGAATTGGGACTGGAAGTAAATATCAATAAAACTAAATATGTGGTCACACGTAGAAATGCAATACATAATGGAAATGGACAGCTAATGACAAATGAAGGAAATTTTGAGGAAGTGGCTGAATTCAAATACCTGGTAACAATAATCACAAATAGGAATGAGATGCACAAAGAAATTAAACATAGGCTCAATTCTGGAAATGCGTGCTACTATGCATTGCAGAGACTCTTGATGTCCCAACTCCTTTCAAAAAACGTTAAACTGAAAATATATAAAACTATTATTCTACCAGTTATATTATATGGGTGCGAAACATGGACTCTTACTTTAAGGGAGGAAAGGAGATTACAAGTATTTGAGAATAAAGTACTTAGGAACATTTTTGGACCAAAGAGAGATGAACAGACAGGTGAATGGAGAAGACTACATAATAATGAACTACATGGTCTTTATAGGAAGCCAGATATAATAAGAACAGTTAAGTCTCGTAGACTGCGATGGGCAGGACATGTTGCACGTATGGGGAATGAAAGACTTGCATGGAAGCTTGTTGTAGGAAAGCCAGAGGGAAAACGCCCAGTTGGTAGACCAAGAATGAGGTGGGAGAATAACATTAACTATGATTTGAGGGAAGTAGATTATACAGGGAATGATTGGAAGGCATTAGCTCGGGATAGGGATGTATGGAGAGCTTATGTCCGTGCGGCCATGAACCTACGGGTTCGATAGTGCCAGTGAGTAAGTAAGTAAAGAGAAAAATTTGCATCTAGATCGCAACTCACCTCGGTAGCTCAATTGGTAGAGCATTTGGCCCAGAAAGCCAAAGGTACTGGGTTCGAGTCTCGGTCTAGGCTAAAATTTTTCTCTTCAAATATAATTTATCCTCCAGTGAGAAGTGTTAAATTAACAATAAAAACGTTGGTGAGTTATTTTTTCATTTTATAATGGTTTTAATGTATATAAATTTCAATGTATTTTTTTTGTATCTGTCCTATAAGACGACCCTAGATTTTGGGGGCTTTTTTTATGGTTCAACTATCGAGATATACGCGGTCTAGTGACTCCTGACAAAGGAGTTGGGCTGATAGATATGTAGCTTACTTTTAATAAGTTGGTTATTTTGACTCACCTCATATTTCTTGATTTGTTGAATGAAATGCATCGACAATGTTGCGCAAAAGCAACGAAACCAGGTCTGCATAAAAATCAAGAAATATGAGGTGAGTAAAATTAACCAAGTCATTACAATTAAAAGAAACCTCATAAAGTTATTTCCTACATATATTAAAAATATAGCTTTTTTTATGGAAGCTCCGGCTGATGTGTCCATTAAGCGCAGACACCACACGCATGCACCAACAAGGTTTTATTTTCAAATTATTTCCAAAGATTTACAATAAATTTTACATTTTTTCTAACGATTATTTGAACATATTTTTCTATGATATTTAACTATATACATAACATGAAGACGTGGCAGCCATATTGATTTTAAAGAATATTCTATACAACAACAGTGCAGCCAACATAGGTTATGTACTTCTGAATTGAGAACTTACAATTTATTTTTGGGCATTGCAATCTTTTACAGCTTAGAGTGCTTAAATTGAGTTAGGTTAGCTTTTAGGTTGGTCTTTCACAGGTTAGTAGAGTACTTAAATTGCATTAGTTTAGCTTTTAGGTTTCTTAAATAGCATGTATAATGTTGGCTGCATCGCGATATTCCATAGAGTAAACCGCTTTGCGATTGTTGGCGCATGCACGTGGTGTCTGTCTGCGACTTAGAAAAAATTCTCACTGCGCTTAATGGAAAGATTATCAGGAAGCTCCTATAAATGCAAGAACCACAAATATTTTTTTCTAACTAAAGCATTTATTAACATTATTATGTAGGTACTTGGTTCCACTATCTGTAGTAAGCACCTCCAACCACAAGACCACGAGACTGGTCTATGAAAAAAAAATATCAGAAAGATATGAGTTTGTTCCCCTGATGTAGTAGTAGCAAGAAGAGGGGCTGCCATATTTTAGCTTCTGGTCAAACTGTGAACATGGCATTTGTTGATACACCGTGACTGAGTTGGTCATCCGAGGAAGAGACGACTTTGGAACTGTAGCATTTGATTCAGACCATAACACTGACACATTGCAAGGATTAATGCTTCTTCTTCCTTCCAAGTATTAGGCCAAGGCCTGTTACAATCCTATAGAAAATTTTCCCTCCAGCGTTTCATAGGACGGCCCAGAGATCTTCGTCCTCTTGGTATATAATTATAAACAGCTTTGGAGATCCGATTTGAACTCATTCTTTCAAGATGGTGTTTCCAATCTAGTTGGTACTGTTTAATATATTCCAAAATTGGCAAATGGAGGAAAACACAATGAGGATATATACCCATCATTAGGAACCTCAAACTCGATGCTATTCTTTTTGCAGATGATTTAGCTCTTCTGGCACTTTCCGAAAATGATTTGCAACGATCAATTTATAAGTTACAAAAAATAGCTGCCAAATTTAACATGGAAATATCAATTAACAAAACTAAAATTATGGCATTTCATCGGAAGGACCCCATACAAAGTAAAATCTGTCTCCAGAATAAAATTTTAGAGAGATCTAATCAATTTAAATATCTTGGATACTATCTCTCTATCTGGGATGAAAAGGATATCCCTGAAAAAATTATTTGTTATAATAAAAGTTTGGGAATTATTAATCAAGTTCTGAAACCATCCCTTGTACAAAAAAACACCAGATTACGTTTATTTAACACTTTGGCTAGACCAGTGTTGACCTATGGTAGTGAAGCATGGACACTAAAAAGACAACATGAAAGCAGAATAACGGCTTGTGAAACGACATTCATGCGCAGAACAGCAGGTTACACCAGATGGGATCGGAAAAGGAACACCGATATCTTAAAAGAATTGAAGGATTAATGCTATTATTGGAGATATGCTGTATGTAGTTGGTAAAATGCATTTCCGTTGCCAAAAGATACTTATTTGTTTTTTTATGTTAATGGTCGAAGTTCTGCTCCATAAGTAATGATGCTTTTAACAATTGTATGATATATATATAATATATATATTTTTTTTTATCCCACAATATTCCATTGAGGCAAGCAATTGCAAATTTTCCTTTATTGTTTCTATTTCTTATTTCCTCTTGATAACTTCTATTTTATTTATTTTAATTCCTAAATATGTGATGATCTCACTACAAGATTTTATTGTTCCTCCAGAATTAAATTTGTTCTGGTTCTATTGTTGGATATTTTAAAACAATACAATTTGTACCTGTTGTGGCTGTCATCCTTAACGATTAGATTTGTATAAAATATTCAGCTAGGCCTTTCAGAATCAGTTCAATTTTCAAAGCTGTTCTTTGGGTACTGGTTGTGTTTAACAAATATATTGTATAGTGGATTGATCTGTTCTCATTCAGCAGGTCATCATTTCTTGTTTGCTTCATAATTTTTGTTTCTCTTGGATGTTTATTTCTGGTTATCATTTTCTCTATGCATTATTGAGAGGGTGTTGAACTGATGACCTGTGTTTAGCAAAACTTGATTCAAGTTATGTCGGTAGGAAATAACACTATGAGGTTTATTTTAATTTTGTTGAGTTGTTTCTTGACTCACCTCATACTTCTTACCTCCATTGCATATCTAGATTTCTTCACTGTATTTGTGACATTCTCAATGCTGTTCACGTTCACAACTGACGTCCAAGGAGATGAGACCATTGGACGTCAGTTGTGAACATGATACAGCATTGAGAATGTCACAAATATAGTGAAGAAATCCGTATCTGCGAGGAGTGGGAGTTAAGAAGTATGAGGTGAGTCAAGAAACAACTCAACAAAATTGAAACTTGATTTGCTTCCATTTCTATGAAATCAGTGAAATATCTTATTTTAAAACTTCTATATAAAATTTTTCACAACTATTGCATGTAAGTTTACATACTGTATATGCTGCAGTCTTGTATTTTATTTGATATAATATTATTTAGTTTATTATTAGTTTTGTATGCTATTCTTACGTTTTTGTCATGTTTTTTATTGTTTTGGCCAGTTTTATTGTTTCTTTGTCCAGTTTAGTTGTATTTATTAATTCTTGTTTTCTTATTGGTTTGTTGATTATTTGTCCTGCGCCATAGGCGAGTGGTTAAGCAAGATGCCTTGGTGCAGAGCTATGGGACTTGCGCTGATTCAAATTCCCACGGGGGAAGAACTTTTCTCATGGAATTTTGGCCAGTATGGGAACGGTGCCCACCCAGCATCGTGAAGCATTTGTGTAGCTAGAATAAGTAGCGGCTCCAGGTTGAGAAGACCAGCTAGTAACAGTGGGGGACACCCGACATGCTGACCACATGTCACCCCTACACTCAATTATGATTGTCTACCTCTGTGATTAATACATGTGATGTGAGGCCAGCAGCCGCTGTGTAGGCCAAGGGCCTTCTAGGCCTGTCGCGCTTGGAATTTTGTTGTTGTTGATTATTTGTTGGTTATATCCATTTTTATTGCCAGCATTTTTATGTATTTCAATTCTTTATTGTTCTTGGTTTTACTTAACGGAATTTGAGAATTCTATTAATGTACATATCGATGGTGGGCAATGAAAACCTCGTTACTTCATTTTGTTAAATTTTACAGGAGAAACAAATAACTGTTTTAATAATTATTATGAAAATTGATACAGCAATAATTGCCACATATTTTACTACAGAATACAAGTCATGTTATTAATACATTTGTAGTTCATGTTCTCATCAGGTTATGCATCACATATTTCTGTGCTGGCTACTGGAGTTATGTGGTTTTCAATGACTGATGGAGTCACGAGGTTTACCGTCGATATTTTACATGCCGGCAGATCAGGGATTTGAGTCCCAATGGGGTCAGGATTTTTAAAATGCCTAAACCTTCTGGCATCACCATGGTCCTCTGGTTGACTCAACCTGTAATGGAAATGAGTGCCAGATGTTTTTTCTGGAGAAAAGGTGACCATCATGCAGGGCTGACATCTATTATCAGTTCTCTAAAATTTTAAGATTCTTAACTTCCTACTGCCCCAATGGTCTCCTCAGACTTATTACTATTGTGTGCATTGCTGCTTGGCAGGTTGCAGAAGCTGGTGACGAGGAAGATAGTTGTGACCAAAATATGCAGTTTGAAAATGGATCATTGGAGACGGTCACAATCATCTGTGGTAAGATGGAAGACACGGCAGAGGGCAGCACGTTGGAAAAATGTCCAGACGAGGAGTTAGAAAGTGAAGATATTGGCTGCATGATGCAGTTGGAGAAAGTTTCAGACACTGTATACATCCTGAAACAAGTGGAGGAAGATTCAGGCGTAGGAGAGCAGTACAGATGCTCTGCATGCATGACAGAGTTTTCGACACAAGATGATTTTGATAAACATTGTAAGGAATGTGAACAGGTGGAGATCCCAAGTGAAGCGCAGACAGTAGAGGTAAAAACAGAAACTCCACCAAAACGAAAACGAGCCAGATGGGGGGAGGGTCGAACCTATCCTTGTCCGACATGTGGAAAAGTATTCAAAGTACCGGCTATGTTACGAACCCATGAGAGGGTACATACCGGAGAAAGACCATTTCTGTGCAGTTTGTGTTCACGGTCCTTCACCCAACTGTATGCTTTACGTAACCACGAGCTTCAGCACCGTGGGGAATCCCCTTATCCGTGCGAGCAATGTGGCAAAGGTTCTTTCGGCCATCTGACTTGGAGAAACACATGCGTACACACACTGGTGAGCGTCCGTTCATGTGTTCGGTGTGTTCTAAATCATTCCATCAGTTGAGCGGTTTAGTAGTTCATGAACGGATTCACTCGGGTGAGCGGCCATATTCCTGTTCATTTTGTCCAATGACTTGTAATCAGTGGGCGAACATGCAGCGCCACGAGAAGACACACGCAGGAGGAACGAAGCCATTTTCCTGCAAGATCTGCAACAGGAAGTTCTCTGATAGCAAGGAACTGGAACTGCACCAAGCCGGGCACGGAGGTGGTCGACCAAGGGTGTGCGAGTATTGTTCCAAGTCGTTCAGGAAGCCGTCTGAACTGCGGCAACATCTACAGAGATCGCACACTAACGAACGTCCATACCACTGTGAGTTTTGTAACAAAGCATTTTTTGTCGCACATGATTTAAAGCAGCACGTTATGACTCATACAGGGGAACGTCCACACGAGTGTCAGTTCTGCGACAGGACGTTCACGCAGAGAGGTAACTTGAAGAGACACATCGAACATCACCACAAGCTTCAAGATAACCTTATTGTAGAAGAAGTCAACATGGAGGACACACTCATACAGTTCTCACATCCTAATAATAATTAGTTGCATTATTTTTTCGAAAAGTTAAATAATTAATTAATTAATTTAAGAAGTACTTTTTTTTTGGTTGAGTTGATTTTTGACTCACCTCATACTTCTTAATTCCCTTGCAAATCCAGATTTCGTCACTGTATTTGTGACATTCCCAATGCTGACCATCGGTCAGCCATCAGATGGCACGGAGGTCAGTCTGCAGGAGAGGAGACCATTGGATGTCAGTTGTGAACGTGAACAGCATTGAGAATGTCACAAATACAGTAACGAAATCTAGATCTGCGAGGGAGTTAAGAAGTATCAGGTGAGTCAAGAAACAACTGAACAAAATTAAAATAAACCTCATAGTGTTATTTCCTACTACATAACTTAATTTAAGAAGTAATAATAATTAAAAAAGTTTTCTGAATAAATAGATTGTGATAGCTGACAAAGTGTACTCCATAATTTTATTTTATATAATTTATTTATAGTTTGTAAAAAGAATAACTTGCATAACCCCTCCTTTCACCTTGAATTTGCAGTGGAGATATTTACATGTCTAAATGTGCCTGTGAGCTTTATAAGCAATAACATTCTTATCAGAAATTTTTCATCCACTCTGGACAAGCCAAAGGTAGAAATCAGACTAAAAGATATACTTTGATCGAAAGAGTGACAATCTTTCACTAAAAAAGTAGATCTTTAAGAAATGCAGGTATGAATTCCATAGGTACTATTATCCAGTGATAAAATAGTCTCCCATTTGGATCTCTGGACAGGGGATCCCTGGCAGAAATGTAAACATAGACATTTTATTTGAAGAGAAAAATATATGCCTAGACTGGGGTTTGAACCCAGGACCTTTCGCTTTCTATGACAATGCTCTACCAACTGACCTACCTGGGCCTTCAACTGTAAACACAAATTTTTCTGTTATACATTGTTAATTTCCGAGCATCAAATGCTATGAATTGTTGCTTGATCATGCAAAATTACATTTTTGGGAATTTAAACACTACTTTATAAAGCCAGTAGGGCTTCTTTCAATGTTTTTATTATTAATTCAACACTTCTCACTGAAGGACAAATTATATTTGAAGAGAAAAATATGCACCTAGATATTGTTCCTAGAAACACAGACATTATGTAGTAGTGGTGGGGGGGGCAGTGGAATTAGGCAAGTCTCTGTTGGATATAGTCGCCTTGCAGGAAGTTAGGTGGCCAGTAGAAGATAGTCAGGGAAAACTAGCGGGAAAAGTGCTCAGTAGAATGAGGTGGGAGATTAACATTATCCATTATTTCAGAAAAGTGAATTATACAGGGGATTGACTTAGGCTTTCATAACTGGAGTTCATATTATGACCTTGTAGAAGATTTCTGGGCTCTTGGCCGTGGTCTTTAGGCTGGAAGTTCCTTCATGTTTCATCGGAGAGTATGGGCCGCATGCAAATACATTAGTCTCTACTCAAATTACTTCCAATCACCGGTGAGCTGACTTTCCGTGAGCAAGTGCAAAGATTGAATTAGCAACCCACTAACTGGTCATGCATGAAAGTCGTCGTTATCGTAATATTGGCAAGAAATTACCCAGAATTCTCAGTGATAAAACCACTTCCGTTATTTTCATCTGCTAGAGGAACGTATTTACGCTTGCATCCCGCAAATAATACCGTATACAATGATGTCTGCATCACACAATATTACACCGATTCTCCTGTTCTTCCAGTTGAATTCTTTGGTAGATGTCAATGTCACCTTGCAGGTAGCTTAGGAATTTTGACAATTATTATTGCATGACAAATTTTTGAGTATGCAAAAACGTCTTTGGATGCAACTTTCTCAGCAGAGAACGACTTTTACGGTCTAATGCGTTCATAGATACGACCCTACATCTGGCATCCTCAGAAGTGGACTTGAGTTTCTTGTGAATGTCAGATGTAGTCTCTGGCAAAAAGTCAGGAAACTTCAAGTCTCAAGACCATGGCCAACAGCCCAGAAATCTTCTACAAGGTCATAATATATAGGGGATGTTTGGAGAATATTAGCTCAGGATAGGGATGTGTGGAGAGCTTATATCCACATATCCATGAAGCTTTAGGTTTGATAGTACCAATCTGTTAGTGATGGTCAAAGCATTCTAAATTGTCAAGTGTAAAAATCAGACTCCACGTGGGGGAGAAGAAATTTTCTCATGGGACTTTGTTCATTGTTGGGAAATATGCATAGCAAGCAATGTGGGGAACATGCATAGCTGCAATAACAAAAAAGCTACAACTGCTATGCAAGCAGATGTTGACATGTTAGCTGGAAGCCATGTGGTAGGTCAAGGGTGTCGCACACAGAACTTTTTTCTGACTATTTAAGTCATGCCCCAAATGGGAGTCAATGACCAATCACGTTTCAATGAATTTTGTTTTATAACCAAGCACAGTAGTGTTTCACCTTGTTCTTTATTGAATTCTCTTTACCAGCTCCTGCTTTTGTGATAAAGAAGAAACCTCCTTCTTAATATTCTGAACAGGCCAGAGCATTATTTTGCACTGATTGACTCTTCAACAAATAGTTTGAATATAGCAAATAATAAACAGATTCCTTCAAACTGCACATTTCATAATTGTGTGTTCAATAATTGTGTTTTTAAGTAATGATTTTACTGAGTTGTTTACTAAAAAATAAATTAATAACCTATAATGTTGGTTATAATAGAGTTTGATGTGTTTAATTTTTTCTCCACTAGGGTGAATTTTTACAATATTGCAATCCTATTTGACAATAAATAATATGATGAAGTTGTAGTGAATAAACAAATGAAATGTAATAATTGAGTTTGTATTTTTTTAACATTCTTACCTCATATGATTGTTTGTGTAATGCTGAAGATGGGGCAACAGCCTTGAAACATATGTCCAACTAAACAATCAAATGAGGTAAGAATGTTAAAAAAATACAAACTCAATATTAAATTAAACCTCATAATGTTACTTCCTAATGATTTTAAAATGAAATGTAACACATTTCTGATTTGTTTTCAAACATCACCATTAAAATACCGGTAACTATATTTAAGTAATGGTCCACCGCTGTGGTCTCGAGGTAGCGCGCTGCCTTGTCAAGCAGCGGGTCCGGGTTCGATCCCCATCGGGAGAGTTTCTGGGTGAGGTTTTTATCGGGGTTTTTCCTCACCTGTAAGACAAATGTCAGGAAAACTTTAAGGCCCAAATGGTCCCTGAAATCATATGGCCATCGCAATCATTATCATTTATATTCATCTTGCTTAGGATTAAGGACTCTCCTGGTGCACCACTATCATCATCATCACCCATCATATATTATTGGAGCAACCTTCCAGGCGCCCCAACCTCAGAAGTGGGTTAGAAGTATGCCATGCCAGGAGAGAACACCAGGAATGTCGAAAAGCAAACCTGGGGCATTTGCAATAATAAAAAAAAATTGAGTAATGATTTTTGAGTAAACTGCTTAATTTTATTCATTTAAATAGTCCTAACAAATGCCATCTGATTTCCAATTCCTCGTGACATTACTTAGGATAAAACAAATTGAAAAATACAAAACAAATATAGGACATAAATTGGTAATAATCCATTGTTGGCAATGTGACTTTTATATAACTGCTGTAGGTTTATATGAAAGAACTTCAATTGGATCATTTTGTTGATAGTACAATTTATTTATTTTTAAATTTATGACCGAGTCACAATGGTATACCTGTTAAATGTAAAATGGAAGATGTGCTGAACTGCCATGAAGAGAGGACTTGTACTTCCAGTTAGGTTCAGTGGTTCCACTAAACAACAGCAGGTGTGGCCCTGCAAGCAGTTTGGGAGTAGGTGATGTAACTACCATAACATTAAAAGTTACCCACAATCCTTCATTTCTTTCTTTGTCCCCTTGCAGTCTACAAGAAGAGATGGATCAGCACTTACTTACTTACTCACTGGCACTATCGAACCCGTAGGTTCATGGCCGCACAGACATAAGCTCTCCATACATCCCTATCCTGAGCTAATGCTTTCCAATCATTCCCTGCATAATCTACTTCCCTCAAATCATAGTTAATGTTGTTCTCCCACCTCATCCTTGGTCTACCAACTGGGTGTTTTTCCTCTGGCTTTCCTACAAAAAGCTTCCATGCAAGTCTTTCATTCCCCATACGTGCAACATGTCCTGCCAATCGCAGTCTACGAGACTTAACTGTTCTTATTATATCTGGCTTCCTATAAAGACCATATAGTTCATTGTTATGTAGTCTTCTCCATTCACCTGTCTGTTCATCTCTCTTTGGACCAAAAATTTTCCTAAGTACTTTATTCTCAAATACTTGTAATCTCCTTTCCTCCCTTAAAGTAAGAGTCCATGTTTCGCATCCATATAATATAACTGGTAGAATAATAGTTTTATATATTTTCAGTTTAACGTTTTTTGAAAGGAGTTGGGACATCAAAATTCTCTGCAATGCATAATAGCACGCATTTCCAGAATTGAGCCTATGTTTAGTTAGAGATGCATCAGCACAGCTCACATAAATAACCTCCAAGAGGTCCGACTTTGTATTACTACCACCATGTGGGGCATGTGTGGGAATATCACGATGTCCGCAGCATGACACATGGAGTGCACATCAAGTGTCTTTGAAGTAGGTACTAAAATGTTTGAGTTCCTCTTTCTAATGACAGTATGAAACAGTTTCGTATAAATCCAACAATTGACTGCAATGCTATACCAGGTGGTTGTAACCATGGAATGTTTCTACGAACAAGTTTATTATAGAATTACTCATTGTGAAGCTTTTTCCCTTATAACTCCTGAACTCCATGGCACGACAGACTAAGAAGACCCTTATCCTACCAGCCAGCTGCTGGCCTCACAACCACATGTGTTAATCATAGAGGTAGACGATCATTCAGCCAGTGTAAGGGGTGAATGGTCAGCATGTCGGATGCCCCAACCATTATAACTTGTTTTCTCAATCCAAATTCCTCACGATGCTGGGTGGGCACTGGTCCCATACTGAGATGAAATTCCACGAGAGTATTTCTTCTGCCATGGGGATTCAAACCAGTGCAAGTCCTGTAGCTCTGTGTCAAGGCTTCTCGGGTTACGGCGTGGGATTCAATATTCATCTCGAGATGCTACTTTCAATTACCTTCAGTTTAATAAAAATTCTGTGTTGGGAATTAACATTACGAGACAATTTATATAAGTGAGTCGAAAATAACTTATTTGCGCAATAGTGCGTTCTGTCGTACTTACAGCAATGGCGACCATGATTGGAAGTTCAACTTGCTAAATTTCGGGGTTGCCAACCTAAATAACTATATTGTAATAAAATAACTATACTGTAATATTACGTATTACAAACCACGTGTGGGAAGTAAAACCACTTCCCTCTATGTATACTACGTACAATGTATATACAAAAACATATCCAAAAGGTAGTGTTAATATACATTATACGAAGCAAATCACTGCATTTTAAATGAACTGAGCTCTATTTGAAACAATATAAAACAATAAATAAGGACTTTCTGCCATTTTATCACTGATTGGTGTCAGGGTCTCCTGTAGTTTCAGCTAATAAACATCGCTCACACTGTTAATGTTAGTCAGTTGTTTATAATGAACGCAAATATTTCCAACAAAGATGTTATTATTTTACTATTATTTATTATGTTGAAAACACCATCACGCAAAAAATAATGTACAACACATGTTTGTGAAGTGTTTTACAGAATCTCGGAAATTAAAAACCTTGCTATCATTCGGTTTTTAAACTTTTTCCTCATTTCTGTAAAAGCCACTTCCAACCTCGCATCATAATATACTATTTACATCCCACGTCATTCTCACAGGATTGGTTACACAAGTGATGATGGAAGCAACAGCTGTGAAACTGGTTCTGTAAGAATCATGGAGTTTTATGAGGTGAGATGTGAAAAGTTATTTTCGACTCACTTATATCATCTGTAGCGGGTTGAAAGGCCTTCGAGGGAAGGGTGGGACAAGAGAGGAGGCCATGTCTTACAGCCCATAGACAAGACGATTTTATACAATATTGAATTTATTTTAAAATCCGTTAACAATAATAACTTATTTTTATTCTAGACAATATAAAACAGATTGAAGGAAAAAATACAACTCGTAACATTAAATGTGTTAAGATGTGAAGGATTTAGGAAAATAACGATCTAAGTCCAGAATAATAATATTCCTGTTGGGGAGCTTTCTAAACATCAATAATATGTTGACACATAGAAATACATTATTAAACAGGAACGGCACAATGAGGGAATTTTGGATAAGCAGCTGAATTGAAATACCTAGAACAGCAATGTGGTGCACAAAGAAATTAAACATAGACTTAAACCCCAAATTGGCAAAATGCTAATTTCTCTTGATACTTATTTTAATGTGTTGGACCACAGTAAAAACAAAATCATGTAAAACTGTGAGATATTATACATAGTGTAAATCGATACAAATTTAAGACATTCCATCCATCCATAGTAATTGTGCCCGAAGGCAGGTCCTTCACTACAATCATAGCATTTTCATGCTATGCTTGCAGTTTACTAGGGAATTGTAGGTGTGGTAGCTTCCCGTTGCTTTCCACACCGGTGAAGGATGATGATGATAATGATAAGGATGATGATGATGGCCATATGTTTTCGGGGACTGTTTGGGCCTTAAAGTTTTCCTCACCCAGAAAAACTGCCCTGACTGGGGATCGAACCCGGGCCCACTGCGTGACAAGGCAGCACACTACCTCAAGACACAATATTTAAGACATTACCTTTTCTATTGTAAATCCATAATTCGAAGCACTCTAACATACGGTGCAGAAACTTGGCAGTTGAATAAAATTTAAGTTTAAAGCTTATGTCTACTGAAATGGATTGTTTTAGACGCTCAACTAGGCATTCTAAATTGGAAAAAATCAGAAATTCAATCATCAGACAACAAATGAAAGTCCAAAATTCAATATTAGATTTTGTGAGATACAGACAACTAGAATGGCATGTTCATATACTTAGAATGCCAGAGAAAAGATTACCCAGACAAGCTTTGGAATGGATTCCACCTGGGAAAGGAAAAATAGGTTGAACTAGATTTAAATGGATGGATGATGTAAGAAGATATAAGGGACCTAGGTCTGGAAGAATTGGAATGGGAAGATAGAGAAGAATGGAGATAGAAGATTAAAATTTAAAAAGATTTGGGGATGGGAAGATGTTTTATTACATTGTAAACCTGTTTATAAATATAATTTTTCTGATATTTTATTAAACATGTCTTATAGGATACATTACCAATTGAAGGGTTAAACTCTGGTAACACATGGTATTATGCATTACAGGGACTCCTGTCTTTGCAGCTTCTCTCAAAAAAGCTAAACTAAAAATATATAAAACAATTATTCTCCCAGTTATATTATATGGACTCTTACTTTAAGGGAGGAAACAAAGATTATGAATATTTGATAAAGTTTTAAGATAATTTTTGGACTAAAGGGAGAGAATGAAGAAAACTACATAACAGCGAGCTAAACTGAACTAAACTCCATGGCACAATTTTCCAGCTGCTGGCCTCACATCCACATGAGTAATCAATGGTGGTTGTTCACCTAAAAAGTAAAGTGATGACATGTGGTCAGCATGTCAGATCCCCCAGCTGTTATAGCTTTATTTGTCATACTGGAGGCGCCAGTTATGATAGCTACACAAATTGTAATGATGCCAGGTGGACAATGGTCCCATATTGGCCAAAATTATGTGAGAAAACTTCTTTCCTGATCTGGATTCAAACCCTGTATTTCACATAGCTGTAGCTGTGATGCTTAGCTATTCGTAGTTAAATATGGGAAATAACATTATGAGATAACATAATTTATCAAATTAGTTGCAGAGACTGCAATAAAGTATATGTATTGTATTGTAAGCCTATGTTTTCCCTTTACAGAGATTTAGGCGCTCTCCCCCTACAGGGAAGATTTTGAACCATACTAATTTAGTTACACTTGTTTTCGTATAGATGTCATTTTGAGTGGTACGTGGTCAGCGTTCCGCCTCATACTGACATCTAGGAAACCAAGGAGGACTTGCTCCTTGGATTTTTCCGTCCTAAAAAATCCATCGACCCCGGCCGGGTTTGAACCTGCAACCCTCGGGACAAGAGGCAAGGAGCATAACCACTAGTCCACCGCGGCCGACATAAAGTATACATAGGAAAACAAAAAGGAATTTGGACACTCGCACAAAGAAACACTTTAGTAATATTAAAAATGGTGAAATTGAAAAAATCAGCTATTGCAGCACATAGTATATTTGGAGAGTCATAAAATTGAAAAAAGAGGCCAAACTTCTAAAACATTTGGAAAAAACCTTTAGAATTGACAGCTTGTGAGAAGATAATATAATTATATTGTGAAAAGAAAAATTAATGTCTGAACCAGGAATCAAACTGTGGACCTCTAGTTCTCCACACTAGTGTGCAGCCCACTACACCATTCCAGACCTGGCACAACCATTAACAATTCTTTCCACGTATACAAATCTATTATTCTCGTTTCGTCCGCTGTCAGGTAGGTGACATCACCATCGCCAACAGCCGACTTCGTTTAGAAGTATCTATATTTGAGAATTTTACACCACCCCTTTTATAAGTAGTAAACAATGTTATTTAACATTTTTCAATACTGTTAACACAGTTCCAATAAATGGATAATATTATAATTATATTGTGAAAAGAAAAATTAATGTCTGAACCAGGAATCTAACAGTGGACCTCTAGTTCTCCAGACTAGTGTGCAGCCCACTACACCATTCCAGACCTGGCACAAACATTAACAATATTCTTTCCACATATACAAATCTATAATTCTCGTTTCATCCGTTAATGGTTGTGCCAGGTCTGGAATGGTGTAGTGGGCTGCACACTAGTCTGGAGAACTAGAGGTCCATTGTTCGATTCCTGGTTCAGACATTAATTTTTCTTTTCACAATATAATTATAATATTATAATATGATCCATTTATTGGAACTGTGTTAACATAACAATATTGAAAAATGTTAAATAACATTGTGAGAAGATATATATTCAGAAGAACAAATACAGGAAACCAGATGTAATAGAAACTGTTTTCTCTCATAGACTGTGATGGGCAGAACAAGTGGCATGGATGTGGGAATGAGAGAGAGAGAGGGAAAGCACCCAGTAGAATGAGGTGGGAGAATACCATTAATCATGATTTGAGGAAGATGAATTGTACAGGGAATTATTAGCTCAGGATAGGAATATATGGAGAGCTTATATCTGCGTGGCAATGTTAATTCCAGTGAGTTCCATCTGTTTGCAAGGAGGTGAAATCTTAAATTTGGTAAAACTGGACTTGTCTCATTTTTTTCCTGAACCCTTCATACTAAAAAGAAACATTTTTATTTTGAAAATAGAAACATTACGTTGTAAGAACACCTTATATAACTTAATTAGAATAGCAACAGTTTTTAAACCAACAGGAACATAGCAATTAACATATTGAAATACTTAACATTACATTTAAATGTTTAACTTCAATTCTGTGTTTTGGAGCAAAATAAAGTTAAGCACAAACATTAAATTTGAAATTAATACAGTAGACAGTTCCTGTACTATTGCCAGTGTCAGGAAAAAGGACTATAAGTTCAAAAATTGCATTTTTAACATATGCAGTTCGAGTCAAGAAATATACAATTTTGTTTGATGTCATACATTTACGTATTTTGGGAGAAGGTGTACATCCAGAAGAATAAAAAATAGGACTATGAATTTTGAAATTCCCAGGGAAAAGGATTTGTTTCACAAGTTTTTCGGTTAACCAGAAGATGGAGCGGCAGTTGACATCCACAGTGTGAACAACATGTCAAGTGGAAGTATTTATGAGGTAAGATCACCTTATTTGTTAAGAAGAACCTCATAATGTTTACTTCCTGTTGTAATTTATTAATTTGATTTGCATATCATCTCCAGATACAATTTTTTTTACTTATATTCCCAACACTGGGTGTTTTCTATTAAGTTAGATGAGAATTAAAAAAAAGAGATTAAACTAAATAAAAAAAATTATCTATTATAATGTTAATAGATTCCAGGCTATGTGGCCGTGGTGTGAAATTGGTGTTTTTTCCAGATGTTTCTCCCTCAACTGCGTAGGTGGTGAGTGCTTCTAGGTGGTGTTCCCTCATTGTAGACTCGACTGTGAATGAATCGAGTCTACGACAAGAGAACATCACCTAGAAGCACTCGCCACTGAAGATGCTCTCCACAGTTGAGAGAGAAATGTCTGGAAGAAACACCAGTTATAGATCACGACCACATAGCCCAGAATCTATTAATACTATAATTACCAGCCATGAAAGCCTGCATTCCACAATTATCTATTATGTTTAAAATTTGTACCTTGGGTATGAACTATCTGTATGTAATTTTGTTTAGTTGTTTCTTGACTCACTTCATACTACTTAACTCCCATGCAGACTCAAGTTTTTCACTTCACTTCATTTGTACATTCTCATTCCATGCTGTATTATGTTCACAACTGATGTTCCAATGGCCTCCTCTCCTACAGACGGACCTCCGCGCCATCTGATAGCTAACAGTTTAGGTAATTTAATAAAAACCAACAAAAATGAAAAGATTGAAGACTGCAAAAAATCGGGAATTTATCAAATTAATTGTAAAGATTGTGAAAGGATATACATAGGAAAAACAAAAAGGAATCTAAATACAAGATTAAAGGAACACCTCAGACATGTTAAAAATGGAGAAACAGAAAAATCTGCAATAGCTGCACATGCCTGGTCAGAAAAACATAGAATAGAAACCAAAACAAAATTACTTAAAACAATTGGAAAAACCAAAGGAACTCACAATTTGGGAAAAAATGTACATATGCAAGAATAAAAACACAACTATGAATTTTGAAATACCCAGTGATAAGGAGAGGGGATTGATTTGGAAGTTCGTTGGTCAGCCATCAGATGGCACGGAGGTCAGTCTGCAGGAGAGGAGGCTGTTGGATGTCAGTTGTGAACAGCATTGAGAATGTCACAAATACAGTGACGAAATTTAGATCTGCGAGGGAATTAAGAAGTATGAGGTGAGTCAAGAAACAACTCAACAAAATTAAAATAAACCTCATAGTGTTATTTCCTACATACATAACTTAATATCGGTATGTACTTTATTTTACCTGTTGTTTTAGGCAGATATTCAAGAACCAAGTTTCCCATGAAGAGCGACTCTCTGTGGTTAATTATGTAGGTGATGCAGAACCTACTCTATTCAACATCATGTGCTAACAAATATTTATTAAAATAAGTTTCTGGGAACAATTGAAATTTGAGAGCCTCAGTTTACAGAAGCTTGGTTCTTGAATACTGGCCTTAATGTAACCAACAGCAGAATATGAATTTGTTTACAGCAATTAAAGTTACAAATGACTCTCCCTAACTTGCTTTTTAAAGAATCAGTGATTGGTTGTATTGGTTCCTTTGTGTTGAATATCAATATATTCCATCGTCAGTTCAAACATTATACTTGGGTATGTACAGGGGCTGCTGTTTGCTCTAGTATACCAGGTGTTTCATAAATACCTGTGTATTGAAAATTTGTCAGATTATATATTTTTTTGTCAATGCTATCAGGTTGTTCTTATACATTTCTTGCCATTTTGTTTTTACAATCATGGGTAACCACAGGAATAACTTCCATTAAGAAAAAAATTTGAACCTGGGACCTCATGTACTGTATTTACAAGTTCTGATCATAAAGCCATACAGCTAGCGAAAATCTTAAATATTTTTGTATATGATGTTGCACGTATTTGTTTTTAAAAACTTTTAATGGCTCTGTAAGGTAAGTTCTTGTTAAAGAATGTCAGTTGCTGATTTACATGTAGTGAGTTAACATGTTGCTCAAATGATACAGGGTGGTAAGTTTCTTGAAAATTGTGGATTTTAAACATTTATTGCAATTGTTATGGAAGAGCCAAACAACAAAAATATGAAGTTATTATTAATATTACTTCTACGGCTACTGATTAATGATCTACACATGTAGGGCAGAGGTGTTGTTTTTAAGAGTTTACTTATCCAGCTAATTGAGTTACTCTTATTTCCCTATAGATGTAATCAACTGATATATGGTTAGCTTATCATCTCACCTAGTAGATAAATAATGTATTACTTGGATGGGAAAGGCTAATTAAATTTTGCTCAGAGGCTCTAATTTAGGCTTGAGGTTCTTTTACAAGCATGAAAATCTTCAAACAGTTTAAAAAGTCCTTCCTGGTATATTGTCCCTTAGATTTTTTGATCCTAAAAATGCATTTGGTTTGAACCTATGACCTAGGCTAGTGAACTTAATCTTTAGACCACCGAGAGCAAATATCATTGTTACTTCTACTATTTATTTACGACTCAAGTGACTGTAAGGAAATGTTACATTTTCAAATGACCAAGTAATTAAAAAAATACCGATGGCAGATGTAAATACAGAATGAAATCCCAGTTGAGACAGGAATTTAATTTCATGAAACTGTAAAACTTGAGGTGGTGATTACCATTATCTTGCTCCAAAATTTATTAACCTACACAAAACACATGGTAATTTGTTCCTTTGTGTTTACAATTACTTAGAAACAAGCTTTTTTTTCTTTTTATATATTTTTAAATTAAATGAATTAAAATATATGATCTTGTTAAACAACAATGTAATATTTAACACACCCAGCAACTTAACATAATGCTATATGTGTGCTTTCAGAAGTTTATCGTAAATCAGAATCGTACATATAAGAAAATAATATTTCATTATACAGGGCTACAAATAATAATGGTAATAATAATAATAAAAATACATTATAACAAGAAGGAAATGCTTATTATGACAATAATAAAATATCATTATTATGCTATTATTATTACTATTATCATTATTATAGTTATTTTTATTGTAGTAACAGCAGTGAGATTAATACAATTATTTGCTGAAGATATTAATTGCTGTCTGTTTGAGATAATGTTCAAGTTTGTCTAGTTTTACTGATTGTTCAGATATTACCCTTTGTTAATCTGATATTTTTATTTAATATGACAAAGAGTGTAGACATATTCCAATTAGAGTATAGATTTTGTGATTTTAGAAATTCAAATTAATAAATGTATTTGTTAAATTTTTCCTTAACACTGTGTATAAAACTATGATTAAGCCAAGATTTCCACTGGCTCACTTCCTAAGTAGCTCAGTGTCGGATTCAGATTCTGACAGATGGCTTGTCTGAATGCTTTAAATTTCACATGTGTTCTGTTGCTATTTGTTGCACTTTATCTTATCAAAAAGGAGTTTTGGTTTTCAGACAGTATTTATGTAACTTTATATATGAACTGCTTCATTTAAAAATAGATCCTGGCCAATTTTTTATTTTACATATTTATCTATTTCTCCATTTTCAATTTGAAGGTAGACCTATTTACATTACTAATTGAACCAGTAGGACAGTAATTATGGCAAACAAAATGGACGACAACAGCAAAATTATAAAATGTTGAAACACATTCCAGATGAACGTCTCACTAGATATCAGACCTGCATGACAGCCACCTTCACTTCCAGAACAATTGTCTGGTACTCATTTCTGTTAGACCTCAGGACTATACCATTTTGGCAAGAATTTCAACCAACCCTTGAGGATCTTCAAGTGAGTCTCAAGTAGGTATTTTATTATTTATTTTTTTGTTTCTTTTTTAAATCTGAATATTATTTTGAAAAAAAAAACTTTGAATTAGATTTTATTTTACTTGAGTTTGTAAGTTTTACTCTCTGAGAGGACAGAACCGGTCAAATGACAATTCTAATTCTGATGATGATAGTGAATATTTTGTAGCATAATTGGTTAAGGCAGGTACATTACAAGCTGGAACATCAGGGGTTTGAAATCCTTAGGGATCACGACTTTTATACTTAACTAAATCCTGTGGTGGCACAATGGTCTTGGTGTTGACACAGCCTCTTAACAGAAATGCAGGTAAAGGAGGTCATGTTGCAGGTGACATCTCACTGCCAATTGTTTAGAAACATGCAAAGCTTAACCTCCTCCTACCCAAAGGGCCTCTTAAGGCCTCTTAATTGGTTCAGTTTACTTTTTTTATCTGCAGATAAATAAATTGATTTTCCTGGTTCTTTATCTTTTATCTGAAATTCTACAAGGTTCGAAGTTAAAAGGGGCTTATACAAGAATTTAAATTTGAACATTTTATAAAATACAACTTTATTCTGATCCAGATCTAGAAGGCCTTTGGCATCCACAAAGTGGATAATCATCCAGCCAGTATGGGGTAACATTTTGGTCGTCATGTTTGGGTCCAACAGTTTTTTATAACTGGTTTTTTCAACCTGGATCCACTATTTATTGTAGCTACCCAAATTCCTCATGGATACTAGTCCCAATACTAGCTGAAATTTCATGAGAAAATTTCTTCCCTTCTCTGGGATAAGAACCAGCACAAGTTCCATAGCTCTGCACCAAGTATGATGCCTTAAACCACTCGGCTATAGTGCAAGACTCTTGCCAAAGTAATCTATTAGGTGAAATTAGATTATTAAATAGAATGATTGGTTGAAATTTTTTCCTTGTAATATTTTATTTGAAGAAAAAAAATATTGTTTTTAAATTAATATTGGGAAGTAAACACTATTTGGAGGCACTATGGCCCTGGGGTCGACTCAGCCTCTAACTGAAATGAGTACCAGACGCTTGCTCTGGGGGTAAAGGCAGCCGTCACGCAGGGCTGACAACCCAGCTGATATAAAGTGCCGATTGTCTAGAAAAAGTGGGAGCCTTAACCTCCTACTACCCGAAGGGCCTACGGCCTGTTGTGGGATCACTTTACTAAACACTATGAGGTTATATCATTAATAGTGGGTGGAGAACATAATTTAACAACATCATATAATTTCAAATTTCTTTGAGACCATTGGTTTCAGACGGCTTCTCATCCCTCTTCAGTCATGACTCCACTGTTGAAATTCTCTGGAGAGAAATCAACAACAGAGAATTTGAACAGTTGGAGTTATGACTGAACAGGGGCGAGAAGTTCGTTTGAAACCTTTGGTCTCAAAGAAATTTGAAATTATATGAGGTGAGTTGTTAAAAATATATTCTCCACTCACTATTAAAGAAAAATATATGACTAAAATTTGAACCTGATGTCTCACAGGTGTATATTTTTCTCTTCAAATAAAATTGTATTTTGATAATTAGTGATAAATTTAATATATGAGGTCGGAAATTGTAATATTATTTGGCACTCCTTAAAAGTTTCATTTTTATGTTGACACATATTAGAGATACACTATTTATAGCCTATTTGTCCTATCCCTGTAAAATTTAAAAAAAAAACATAAATCCTCTTTTAAAATGAAATAGTTCATATATCAACACGGGCAAATATTGGTTAAGTATTGACCAATGTGCTACTTATTTTACATAAATAATAGATATTTATAATCCACAGGGCTACTAGTATGTCCACAAAATTAAAGTTGTATAACTATAACAGGAAAAAAAATACAGGCTCATTTTATATCGACAGATGCAGAATCTACTCAAATTTTGCATCGATGACATGCTTGTAGATTTAGTCACAATTAGGGTTGCCACAATATGGTCTGGAAACCAACAGTACTTGTGTAATTGGGGACACAAATTGTTAAATAGATTTTTGTATCTTATTACTAGAGCTAGGAGTTTTAAGTGCTGCACCTTAATTTTTTGTCGTTACTACAGTGCTCAAATTAGCTTGTCTTGCAAAGATAACATTAAATAAATGCCCCTAATTGTGTTTTAGTTGCACCTTTTTTTAATACTTGCATTTAAAATGCAATATATATATATATATATACATTTGTTCAAATATGATTTCATGGGTTGGTAATGATGTGTGGTATCAGTCCACATCACATTAGTTCCACTTCATCATCCTGCTGATGATGGAAGTTAACATCTGAAAGGCCTCCAACTAATATTTTAAATACATAATTTTAAGAAAGTGGAGGACGACGACACCTGCCAACGTGTATATTTTTATTTTAATGTTTATCTTAAAACACTGAGTTGTTAAAAAATACATACTTTAACAATTTTCTGGTCAGTAACATAATGTTGTGGGACTTTTCTTATGCAGACTTTTTAATACATGAGAACATAAGTGAATTTTGTGTCGTTAGTTATTTGATGTAATTGATTTTGGCACTCTTTAATGATTATTTACATGGTGAATTTGCACCTCTTTTGAATCTTTTTCACCAAGATTTTGCACTTAAAATTCGTAGCTCTAGTTATTACAGTCACTTTAATTACTAACATAATATTTACTAATGCTATATTGATCTTTATGGGAAAGCAGATATAATAAGAATCACAGAACTGCAATGGACAAGACATCTGACACAAATGGGGATTGAAAGAGGGGCTTGGAAACTAATTTTAGGAAAACCAGAGGGAAAACCCCAGTTGGTAGATCAAGGATAAGGTGGGAGAATAACATTAACCATGATTTGAGGGAAGTGGATTATACAGGGAATGATTGGAAAACATTAGCTCTGGATAGGGACTTATGGAGAGCTTATGTCCATGTGGCTATGAACCTGTGGGTTCGAGAGTACCAGTGAGTTAGTTAATATTGTATCAGCTACTAATGGTGCCATTACCACTAACTGAATGTAGACCAAACAAAAAAATAAAATAAAACTAATAACTTACTGATATAATCACCTACTTTAATTTTACATAATTTTTTAATTATGTCGCTGCATTCAGAAGACTATTGTATTGTAGAAATATTTGCAGGTTCTCTGCCCCCACAAGTTGAGTTCACTTTATGTTTTACAATCAACTCATTGTACAGTGAGAAATGTTAAATCAATAATAAAAAAACATCATTAGAAGCCTTACTAGCTTTATAAAGTAATGTTAAATTCCCAATAAATGTCTTCTTAACTAAGAAGCCGCCATTTGCAAAGATAGAAACAATGGTTTCAAAAGCATTTGGCGATAGGGAATTACAACGTATATAAGAGAAAAATTTGCATCTAGATCGTAACTCGCCTCGGTAGCTCAGTTGGTAGAGCACTTGGCCCGGAAAGCCAAGGGTCCCGGGTTCGAGTCCCGGTCTAGGCAAAAATTTTTCTCTTCAAATTTAATTAAAAGGTTTGTTTAATAATGAAACATTTTGTCTGTTCATTCTTACTCTTATAGTTGTTTTTGGTTGAACATGTGTTTCAAGCTTCTTAGCCCCATCGTCAGCGATTGTAGACAGTCTGTAATCGCTGATGATGGGCTCAGAAGCCTTGAAACATATGTTCGACAAAAACAAATATAAGAGGCAAGAATGAACAGACAGAATGTTTTAATTATTAAACAGGTCTTCGTGAACATAATGGCACTCTGATTAACTTTTTAGACATATTTCTTCATGAGTAATTTAAAATATAAAAAAAAATTGAAAATAAAAAATCCAACTTCTTAAAAGTATTGTCTTGGTACAATTTTCTCAAAAACTACTTATCCAGTTGTTTCCAAAATTTAGTATGTTATTGTCCATAGTTCATTTGACAATAATAATAATGTTTGCTTGTGTTCAGTATGGATTGTGATTTACTCGTATTAAAAAAACAATTTTTTTGTTAAACATTTTGCATACTTTCTTTTTTAAATTTCAAACACTATCAATAGCACAAAAATAAATTTACCTAATTATTATTATAGAGCTCTTTAAACTGCATATCCGTGCCAAAAAATATTCTCTTATCTTCCATAGTATCAGAGAAAAGTGTACCAAAATATGAAAAAAATACAAGTTACGGGAAAATGCAAAAAAAAAAAAAAGTGCACATTAGCAGAACACAGAGATGCCATTTTTAAAAATCAGTTTTTATGAGTTTAAATGCTCAAAATCGACAAAATAATATTAAAATCAATAAAATAGACATTTTTGGATTTTTTAAGCAAAAATGAAAAAAAAAATTGATTTTTTCAACTGAAGTGGGTGTCCTTAACTAACTAATTCATCGATATTATCGAACTCATAGGTTCATGGTCACGCAGACACAAGCTCTCCATTATCTCCTATGCTGAGCCAATGTTTCCAATCATCCCCTGGATAAATTCACCTGCTACTTCACTTCTGGTCTCTCCTACATGGGTGTGTTCTCTCTGTTTTCCTAATAGTTTCCATGGCCTTTTTCGTCCCCACATTTGTGACAATGGCCAGTCGGTATTCTGAGAATCTTAGCAGTTAGTTATGTAGGTAGGAAATACAACAATGAAGGTTAGTTTTAATTTTGTGAAGTTGTTTCTTGACTCATCTCATACTAACTCCCTTGCATATCTAGATTTTGTCACTATATTTGTGACATTCTCAATGCAATCACGTTCACAAGTCGTGATGTAAACAACAGTCACAATTGAGAATGTCACAAATACAGTGAGAAAATCTGGATTCTGCGAGAGAGTTAAGAAGTATGAGTGGACTCAAGAAACAACTCAACAATGTAAAAAAAAAAACTTAGCAGTGTTACAGTAAAAAGTAACATTTAAAAATAAGTTCATAATTAAAATAAACCAATAGAATATAAAACAGCAAACTTGGAATAGAGGTGGTCACTTAAACAACCTCCTCCACAACATTATGTACACGAGCAACAAAAGAATGGGCCCAATTCTTGAATATGTTAAGTCTAATGCGCAAGGTCACACGAGTAAACAATTGCACAGTAGAGCTGCAATAGTTTCCCTTCAAGAACTTCTTTCAATACAGCAAAATAGCGACGTTTAGCTCATGCTTAGGGCGTGATCATATGCAGAGGTCACAGTTTCAATGCCTAATGAGGTTAAATTTTCAATTGCAAAATTCTTCTAAGTTATTCTGTCTCTACATTAACATAAACTAACTAATTTTAATTTAGAAGTTATAAGGTGGAGTTATTTAATTAATTATTTTTGGTCTGGACATCCTACCTCAATATTAATATTGAGGTAAATGTCCAAACCAAATAATAGAAAGAACTAACTAACTTTATATTATTGTCCACTTCTTGGTCTCGAGGTACATGCTGCCTTGTCACCAGCAGGCACCGGTTCGATAGCGGTCGGTACAGGCTCCTGGTGAGATTTTTTGCGGGTTTTTTTCCTCACCTGGATCCCAAAAATCATCTCCGGCCGGCATCATCATCCTTATCATTATCATCATCATCATCATCCGTCACAGGTTGGAAGCAACGGGAACTATCACACAATCTATAATTCCCTACAAAAAGCTGCAAAGCATAGAATGAAAATGCTGTTATTGCAGTGAAGATTCGAACTCGGGTTCTCAGATATATATTTCATCTTTTTGTAATTGGGTTTAACAATCTACACTACTCAAACAGCCAAACTTTATTTGAAATGTCGCAATTTGAGTAATATCGCATTTGTCGAACACTTGTAAATATCTAGAAACATGTCTAATTCGCTGTTCTTTAAAATATTTAAGACAATTTCAAAACTAAATACAGCGTTTTAAAACATTTAACAATGCATTAACCTCGTGAACTACAGCCGAGCTCTTCGAGTATTCGCAGTGGGCCATAACAGGGACTCTGTTTTTTTGAAGTGGCTCATTCTTTTTGTTGCTGAGTGTACATGCTTGTCATGTTAAATACAACAAATGACTTACTACAGAGTGTAAAAATAACTTTTAAAATTTTTTTTTTTTGTTATTGCACCACAATTTTAATTTGGGTAACCTGACCCTTTTAGACACACATTCATATTTGGCCCTATTGGTCAGTTGACTTAATGTGGTTAGGATTACATCAAGATCTTGTTTAACTCCTGCACATGCTTTAAGAACTCTGCAACTAATAAGGATGTATGCATTTGTTGGTATTGAGCACAGCATTGCATGACCACATTAAATATCTCTGTTGATTTCTCTGTTATAGTTACTAATATTATTCAAAGTCCAGAATAGATTTATGAATAGCTCTGTATTTTAAAATTAAGCAGCATGTGAATATATATATATATATTATATATATATATATCATATTATACTTTATATTAAGGTAAAATAGTAGGCCAAAATTTGAAAAAAAAAAAGTTGATTGTTGTTCATAATTAAATATCTATTCTTTTCTAAACGTTTTCTGTATATTATTTTTTTACTGAATGCTAATTATAAGTGTGTTAATGTATTTTTTTTAATGACAGCTGTCGGACTGTAATATAATATTATACTTTAAACCTTGTTTTTCTCGAAAGTGAAAATGTTTGAACATTTGCCCCATTATCTCAGGAACTATTAGACATATTTACATGAATAGATTGAAGACCGGATACTGCATTAGACAGATCAAGGAGAGATAGAAAAAGTCAGCCATTATAAATATCTCGGCATTATCTTTCAGACCTCTGACACCACCTTCAAGATACATGTCAGAAAAGAGCAGCAGTGGCTCTAAGATCCATGAATGAAATAAAATCACCTGCCCTACTATCAATAGACCCAGCTGTGCAACTCTTCAATGCAAAAATAATGGCCAATATCACATATGGATAGAGATAGTTTGGGAACATTTGAAGATAAATGACTTAAAAATCTGGGAAAGCGCCAAGGCCTCCTATCTAAAAGAAAATTCTAGCAGTCTCTAAATTCACTCCCTTGAGACTGGTCTATGTACTAGCAAGAGAACAGTTCTTCCTGGAAGACCTCAAATGCGCTACTAACCTGCCATCCACTAAAGCTTACGAACAAACAGATGCAAGAGAGAAGACAGAAGCGGAATGCCATTCCTGAAGAATTCTATGGTACGCCTGTCGTGATAGATAGGAGCTGGTCTGGACCAACAGGAACTAGACACACCAGATAAATCGCTATGCAGTCCCACAGCTTTCCATCACAAGTGTGTGTAGATGTCACCATCAAATCGAAGACAGTTTGCAGATGTAAGCTGTGGCGGAATAAAGTGTACAAGATATCATCTGGAATTGTGTTCTAAAGTGACAATGTCATTAGCACAATACGCCAATTAATTAATTTTGCACGATTGTGGCGCAATTATATTATTATTATGTTATTTACGTGAAATTTTTACAGGCAGTAAACCTAGTTATAACTGAAGATATGGAACTACAATCATGATGATCTCTTCTATAAATCCTCACTTACGATTTTTTAAAAGTATTTTTGAGTAAAAAAGAGACTAGTGGCAAAAAAATTATATAGAACAAGTTTGACTAAGGTTCAGTGGTCTTTACAACCTCATTAAATTTGCTGTAAAAATGTCATTACAATCCATCTGATAGTTCCTGAGAAAATGGGTCACATGTTTTAACATTGATGGGATAAGGCCTACCATCTCACCTTAATGCCATTGTTAAAACTGTTTTGATAGCAGAGAATTCTAGGTCATTTTTTTAATGTTGGAGAGTTTCTTTATCATCACCATCCTTCTCCACGTTGTCCTGAGAGAACTGTGATGACCTACAAACATTTTTCCAACATCTCTTCTTAGACCTCCCAATGATCTTCTATTTCTGATCGATACTTTAAAATGGCCTAGGATTCCAGGATACATTGTTTCTTTATAATTATTTTAATTGCTGCTATTTTTGGTTTTATTAAGCTGAATGTAGAAGAAATATTATACCTAAGTAAAATCATAATCATTATTTGAAAAGAAAAATTAATGCCTGAACTGGATTTGAACCGAGACCTCTAGCTTTATATGTTAGTGTGCTAACAATTATGCTATTCAGACATCTTTGCGAATGTTAAATTTAAATTATAACATCAAAATATGAGCTTACTGCTGTAATAATTGTGTAAAAATTCTCATAAAAAATGGCTTCTTGAATTAAAAAAAGTCATCAGATAGCGCTGTGAGTGAAGGCTCTCTGCCTCAGATGATAGAAGAACTGTATACTAGAGACAGAAATATGAATGTTTGCATTGGAATGCCTGAATAGCGTAAATGGTATCACACAAGCATACAAAGCTAGAGGTCTCAGGTTCAAATCCTGGTTCAGGTGTTAATTCTTCTGTTTCAAATAATAATTTGTTCATGTTTACAAATGTTAAATTCAAATTGTAACATAGAAAAAAAAATCATAATTCATTTAAACCAATAGTCCTAAGGATTTGGCATGGGTACTTATTTTCAACATCTTTGTATTGTATGAAAATACCTTTTTAATTATAATGGCTATGAATGCTTTGCTATATTGCAGGAATGTTTGTTGTTTGTTTTAATATTAAGATATATTGTGGTTACTACTCTCAAATATTCTTTCTTGAATGTGCTTATTCATATGTTTAATAACACTAACTCGACGACTTGCTACATATTCACACTTTTCACACTTATAAGGCTTCTCTCCAGTGTGAATTCTTAAATGTCTAATAAGGTTACTGTGATGGGTTGCACTGTAGTCACATTTATCACACTTGTAAGGCTTCTGTCCAGTGTGAATTCTTAAATGTCTAATAAGGTTACTGTGAACGGTTGCACTGTAGTCACATTTATCACACTTGTAAGGCTTCTGTCCAGTGTGAATTCTTAAATGTGTAATAAGGTGACCATGTTGAGTTGCACTGTAGTCACATTTATCACACTTGTAAGGCTTCTGTCCAGTGTGAATTCTTAAATGTGTAATAAGGTTACTGTGACGGTTGCACTGTAGTCACATTTATCACACTTGTAAGGCCCTTCTTTCTGTCCAGTGTGAATTCTTAAATGTGTAATAAGGTGACCATGTTGAGTTGCACTGTAGTCACATTTATCACACTTGTAAGGCTTCTCTCCAGTGTGAATTCTTAAATGTGAAATAAGGCTACTGTGAACGGTTGCACTGTAGTCACACTTTGCACACTTATAAGGCTTCTCTCCAGTGTGAATTCTTAAATGTGTAATAAGGCTACTGTGAACGGTTCCCTGTAGTCACATTTATCACACTTGTAAGGCTTCTGTCCAGTGTGAATTCTTAATATTGTAATAAGGTGACCATGTTGAGTGCACTGTAGTCAAATTTATCACACTTGTAAGGCTTCTCTTCAGTGTGAATTCTTAAATGTGAAATAAGGCTACTGTGAACGGTTGCACTGTAGTCACACTTTGCACACTTATAAGGCTTCTCTCCAGTGTGAATTCTTAAATGTCTAATAAGGCTACTGTGAACGGTTGCACTGTAGTCACATTTATCACACTTGTAAGGCTTCTGTCCAGTGTGAATTCTTAAATGTGTTAATAAGGGTTACTGTGATTGGTTGTACTGTAGTCACATTTATCACACTGTAAGGCTTCTGTCCAGTGTGAATTCTTAAATGACTAATAAGGCCACTTTGTTGAGTTTGCACTGTAGTCACATGTATCACACTTGTAAGGCTTCTGTCCAATGTGAGTTTCTAAATCTGTATTAAGGTGGTGGTCATGACAGTTACCATTGTACTGTTCCTTTTGGTTGTGTTGGCTCTTCAGTAGTGGTAGATCCGTCCTCCTTGCTCTACAGTACATCACATGTCTCTCCACATAAACATGCACTGTAAGAACCATCAATATTTGCCGATGTGACAACGGAACCCACCTAACACACACACAATTTACATACCTTAATTTGGTAATTGTGTAGAAGGATATCACTCAGAACTACATAATTCTAATGAATGGTTTCAAGATGGCTACCTTGTTCTCCTTATTTTAATTTCACCTACTTTTTACACGTACAAGTTTCACTTCACATATACAGACAGTGGTATTTAATTTAAAAGACAACTAAAATGACTCACTGTAACCTTATATTTATCCTTTTGTCTAAGTTATGTTATTAGTTAGTTCAAAGTTTGGTTAACTTTTAAGATTATTTGTTTTTGAAAAATTACCATTGTTTTTAAAAGTTTGTTTTATATAACACTGAGTGAATCAATAGAATAATGTAAATAATTTTTACATTACAGATAACTGAAATGAATTAGTTGATAAGTAGTACTTTTCTACACATTTACCAATATTATTTTACAATAGGAATGTCTTTAAGCCAAACTTAACATAAATACAAATATAAATTTGCAACTGAGCTAGGATTTGAACCCAAGGTCTCTACTTTACATTTGTGGTTTACTAGTGACCTTTTAGGCACACTTCCCAGAGCAAGCACAAATTCCTCTCTCTCACATTTAGACAATCAATATTTGGGCTCTAGAAAGTAAATTTTAGGCACATAACATAGGTTTTAAAACCTGTAAACTGACCTCTAAAAATACTTTGAAATGTGTAAAGGCTTGTAATATCATTAACAGAAAATTAGACTTAAGAACAATATAAATTAGCTAGTTAATTGCCCAGGTATTTATTTATGGAGTGAGGAGAATTATGGAAGCTAGAGATCTGAGGGAAGAAGATGCTCTAGACAGGAACCCTCTGGCGACAAATCACTTTGGGTTGAAGGAGAACACTGTATTGTGAAAATATTCCTAATTAAAAAAAAAATGATCACAATCTTATTGTAAAAATCAGCTTATTTTATCAAACCAAAACTTGGCATAGCAATGAATTAAAAATAGTAAGTTTGAGTTCATTAACCAGCAAATCAGATCATTAGGTGTAAGCAGTTCACATGAAACAAAATTTAAATATCACTCTACCAGTCACAGTTTTCGATTTTTCACAACAAAACTTGTATAGGATATTGAAATAACATGAAGAAGATATTCTCCAAGAATCAGCAAATTCTGACCATTAGAAGTGGGGGGTTTCCTAAAATCCAAAATTAAAAATCACTGTAGCAGCCATGTTTGATTGTTACAATGTATACCATATAATTTATTTAAACCCTTAAATTGGCATGGTATCCTATAAGCTATATTAGTTTAATTAATTCCATATTTTTTAAGAAAGTATTCAAAAATTATTATATTAAAACTCAGCAATTAAGATGGTACAGACATGTCCAGTGAACGAAAGAGGATTGACTACTAAAATGTGTTTTGGACTGACAACGTGATTATATATATATATAATATATATATTATATATATATATATATATATATATAATATATTATTGCATTTAGAACATCTTCTAAATTGGTATGATATTAGATCCCACAATCTGTTTTGATACTTATAGTGGCCAACCTCAGGAAGTTGACTGTGAAAAGAAGCCATATATGAGCCAACAATTGCCTATTATAAAGATAAATACCAACTAGATAGTATAACTGTCACAGGATTGATGATCGGGACAAGAGGTACCTATACAGGATTCTTAGTCAAATTTTGGAATTCCTTAGATTTAGACAGGGTGCACCTTTCTAAAATTGCCATCACTGCCATTAGAGAATCAATTTCAATTTTAAGAAACCATATTTACAAATTTCTACTTTATAGTATGTATACTTCAATTAGGCCTACCGTTTTAATTTTTTTAAATGTATTTAATCAATTCCAAAAATTAATTGTCTGTATCATTTTGTCCTTGAGGCAATCCTCTAATGAGGTAAGTTGTATCTAATAAAAAAAATGAATATGAAATTAGGTAAACAACTAAACATTTTAATTCCTGTAGGGACAGCAATAATTGGATTGTTTATTTCAAAAACCAGTTAAACAACAAATTGTTGGTTTTGAGTAAATCAAAGAAAACTCCCTAGCAACTTCAAATTATTGTTAGAAAATTCATATTTTTTCCTATGAAAGTTATCCATTGTGTAACTGTTTGATAAACAAAATACCTTTGTTATCTATATAGACAAATGAAAACATAATAATAATAAGTTTGCATTTGACTGGTTTCTGAAATAAACAACAATCACTATTGTAAATGTTGTATGAAATATTCTAATTTCATCAGGGATTTGAAAAGGAAAATGAAAAATGAACTTTTTGAGTTTTAATATAATTGTTATTGATACATATTTGTCCGGGAATGACTATTCATCATCATATACTCGCTATAACAGCGCATTCTGCTTCCGTTGTAAGCAACTGAAAAATATTCTCATAAAATTCCTCGTATCCACACAAATATGGTTTTAGAGCTTGTAAAATCTTGTATTTTTTTTCACATTTATTGGGATCTACAACATTCACAAAAAAAAATTAGGGCCTAGTTTTACACAGAGTAAAATAAACCATAAACACAACTACTGAAATATTATAGAATAAAATTCTGCACAAACAATATGTAGGCCTACTTTTGATCATCATAAAATAAAAATTAACCATATTTTTTTAAATTTTTAAGCATAACAATATTTTATTCATTTACTATAAAAATATTTAAAAGAATATGATGTTTTGATTAAGTATTTTGTTTTATTACTCATCCTTCCTATCTGTGTAGGTAAGGCAGGAGGGAGGATGTGATTTTAGCAAACGTGAATGTTGATGATATATATCCATCTATAAATGGCTTCACAACTACTTTTTCTGGCAAGTTCTTGTTATAACAAAAGTGTTTGTATGTAAGTTGAAATCTTATAAGTCTCCCTCTTGTTCTTTGTATAGGGCTGTACCAGAGGTTTCATCAGAATTTGTCATTTTTTGTACGACTGAGGCCACTATATTTTAAAGATTAATGTCTCTTGAGTGGTGACAATGTGAATATTGAAACGACCTGTCTATCTCCCCCAATCCCTAAGCGATATTTATAAGAAATAGTTTATTTTAAAACTGTCTTCTTCGTTTTCCTCGCCAGTTTCTTCTTCTTCTGGAGTTTTTCTTTTCAGTTCTATGTTTGACTTCATTCATTCAATCATTTTTGAATATATGTGTCCTGACGTTTTTATTTCCAAAGGAATAAAAGTAATCCCAAGCTTTATCTATTGTTTGACGATTAATTTGCTTTGAGCATTTAGCATTACACTTAACAGGCTAAACTGTCTAGGCTAGGCTTAGCTTCTTCAGCTACTTGCTTACCAGAGTGTGAAACATAACCTTCTCGTTTAATCCTAGCGTTTCTAACAACATTACGTTTGTAGGTCTCTTTGTTGACAACTTCACCGTCTACGCCTTTGGAGCATGTTCTTCATCAGAACTAGACATGATTACTATTACAATGTAATCACCACAAAATGTTAACAAATTCAGCATAAACATTACTAAGAAACAGTTATTAAACTGGACACTGTAAAGTAATACACACGAACAACAATGTTGTCACACACCAAACGACTACTGAAGAATGCAAGTGAGACACAAGCAGTGATTCACAAGCACATCACCAAAAATCCCTGCAGTTTAGAGCAGAAACCAGTCAAGCGCTGTCACTTGACTTCTTTCTGCACTAAACAAGAAATTCCAGACTTTGATTCACTATCAAATGGGGACAAGCATTTTACTTTTTTGTGCATTAAACAATGTATTTACCTTCACAAAACAGTAATTGCCCAATAACATCAATTTTTGGATTTTTTGTTGTTTGACTGGTTTTTGAAATAAACGATTTAATTACGGTAGCTGTTGTAAAATATGCCTGAGTATCAACATCCATACCTACTGTATCTATTTAAATTTATGTCAAATTATTCAACACGGAACAGGTAATACCTTATATGTTTATACAAATGATGCATAATAATAAACTGTTACCTAATAGTAAGCGTAGGATATATTTTTAACGACTCACCTCATATGAGTTTCAAATTTCTTTGAAATCATATGAGGTGAGCCGTTAAAAATATATTCTACACTCACTATTAATGATATAACCTCATAATGTTTACTTCCCAATATTAATTTAAATAAAACTATTACCTGTTTGCATATTGTTGTATAATTTAAATAATATCTATTGATTAAGTTTTCTGTTACTTTATTAAAAATATTAATAAATGTAACTAATATATGTTAGAGGATTCATTGCCAATTTAAGGATAATTAAATTGTATCTTCTGTATGACAGTGAAGAAGGGCTGGTGCCTCAACAATAAGAGCAGCAGAGATGAGGTATATGCAAAAAACAGTAGGTTACATGTAGTCGGACTAAAAAACTAATACAGAAGTAACAAACGAGCCAAAAATTACTACAGTGTAGAAAAAATGGAAAATTACAAAGCTGAGTGGTTAGAACATGTCGATAGAATGACAAACAATAGATTACTAAAAGCCCTGAAGTCCAATTGTGAAAAGACAATGAGGACATCTAGTGAAGAAACTTCTGGACTAAACTTAAAGTGGGACCAGAACAGGCCATCAAGTGACCTAACTCCATGGAAGGGAAGTGATGAAGATGACTAAATTATATAGTATGCATTGCGATGAACCAAACTTGTTGGTAGACAGTCAGTTTTTAATTTTCAGGTAAACCCCCACTTCTAATTTTTGGGCCTTCCTTGGTTTAATTTAATAGGATGTTCTGAGTTTCGTTGTAAAAAATAAAAAATTATGACCACTAGAGAGATATTTAAATGTTTTCAATGTTTTTATTATTCATTTCATACATCTCAATGATAGATAAATTATATTTGAAGAGAAAAAATTATACACTCAGACTGGAGCTAGAACCAAGGATTTTTTGCACTATAGGCGAATGGTCTACCGAGTGAACTCCAATCTAAGCGACATTTTTCTTTTATACGCTGTTAATTCCCGCACATCAGATGCTATGAAGCCTTTGCTTCCATCTTGCAAATGCGAAAGGTCCTGACTTCGAGCGCTGATATGAGCGTATAATTTTTTTCTTCAAAATAATTTATCCATCATTGAGATGTATGAAATGAATAATAAAAACATTGAAAGAAGCTGTACTGGCTTTATAATGTAATGTAAAATTCCCAATTAAGCCAGCATTTGCAAGATAGAAGCAAAGGTTTCATAGCATTTGGTGCGCAGGAATTAACAGCGTATATAAGAAAAAATTTGCGTTTAGATTGGAGTTCGCTCAGACAGCTCACTCAGTAGAGCATTTGCCTAGAGTGCTAAAGGTCCTGGGTTCGAGCCCTTTCTCTTGAAATATAATTTAAATTTTTGTTTTCAGGTGAACTCTGCACCTAATAGTCCACTTTTGTGATTAACAAACTCAACCTTACTTTTTTAATTAATTGCTATTACCAAGTTTTGTATTTGATGAAACAAAATTGTGGTCACCAGAGCATTAATGTTCACATGCACACGCATACATACATACATGCACGCACACACACGTATATATAAATTTTGCTCACGGTCATTTTCAATGTCCACTAGATACGATAGGATAGGTGAAGATCTTGTAGAAATCATCAACATCATCATCCTTCACCGGTGTGGAAAGCAACGGGAAGCTACCACACCTACAATTCCATAGTAAAGCTGCAAAGCATATCATGAAAATGCTATGATTGCAGCGAAAGACCTGCCTTCGGGCAGAATTACTATGGATGAATGGAACTACCTCTATAGCTTCATTCCATTGGAATTTGCTAAAATGAAAATAAATTTGAATCATGTCCATAAAAATACTTTCTTCAAGTGAAATGATTGTTTTTCCTCGTAGACTGCGATCGGCAGGACATGTGGCATGACAGGGGAATGAAAGAGGTGCATGAAAGCTTCTTGTAGGAAAACCAGAGGGAAAATGCCCAGTTGGTAGACCAAGAATGAGGTGGGAGAATAACATTGACTATGATTTGTGGGAAGTAGATTATACAGGGAATGATTGGAAAGCATTAGCTCAGGATAGGGATGTATGGAGAGCTTACGTCCGCGTGGCCATGCACCTATGGGTTCGATAGTGCCAGTGAGTAAGTAATTAAGTAAATGTTGCAGTTTATGGCACTGCAATGTTCTACTTTTAACCACTGCCATACTGGCTGAAATTCCATGAAAATATTTCTTCTCCTTGAGGAACCAAAGCAGTGGAAGTCCCATAAACTACACCAAGGCATGATGTCTCAGACCACTCAAATAATAATTTTATTATATTAAATTTAAAACATTAAACTGAAAATGTATAAAACTGTTATTCTCCCAGTTATATTATACAGATGTGAAACATGGACTCTTACTTTAAGGGTGGAGAAGAGATTATGAGTATTTGAGAATAAAGTTCTTAGGAACATTTTTGGACCAGAGAGAGATGTGAATGGAGAAGACTGTATAACAGTGAGCTACATGATCTGTATAGGAAACCAAATATAATGAGAACAGTTGAGTCTCTAAGGCTGCGATGGGTAGAACATGCTGGATGAATGGGAAATGAAAGAGGGGCATGGAAGCTCCTTGCAGGAAAATCAGAGCGAAAGTGTCTAGAAGGTAGACCAAGAATGAGGTGGAGAATAACATTAACTACAATTTGAGGAAAGTAGATTATACAGGGAATGATTGGATAACATTATCTCCGTGCAGTCTTGAACCTATGGGTTCGATAGTGCCAGTGAGTTAATTATTAAATTTAAATATCATTTTTAGTATTAAATCAGGAGTCAAACAAGGAGACCTCCTCTCAGCTACCCTATTTGGCTTAATGATTGATTATATATTTAAGAAAATGGAATTAAGGGGAAATATTACAACAAAACTTAAACAGTGTGTAGCTTATGCAGATGATGTACTGATTACAGCAAGAACCAGACAAGCGTTATGTGAAACCTTCACAAAATTGAAAGAGGAATCTAAAAAATTTGGTCTAATAATTAATCAAGAGAAAACAAAATATTTAAAATGTAGTAATCACAATAGAAAATCTACAAATTGATGACATACAATACTATTATTATTATTATCGTATCATTATTGTTATTACCCTATAAAATGTTGTTTGTACATGACATTTACATTGCTACATTTATTGTATCTTTAACTGTTTTAATTAGTACAGTGTATATCTATATTTGTCGAATATTTATTTGTATTTGTGCTGGTTAGTGGAAGAGAGGGCCTTATGGCCTTAACTCTGCCAGAATAAATAAAGTATTATTATTATTATTATTATTATTATAAATTAACACAGTACAATCATTTAAATACTTAGGTACGAAAGTAAATGGACATAATGCATTAGAAGAGGAAATTAAAGAAAGATTGGTAAATGGGAATAAAGCTTATTTTGCAAATAGAGCCTTATTTAAAAGCAAATTAATATCAAAAACTGCAAAAATAAGGTTATACAAAACACTCATTAGACCAGTAGTTACATATGCTTGTGAAACTTGGGTCCTAAAAGAAACAATAAAACAGAAATTACTAATTTTTTAAAGAAAAATTTTAATAAGAATTTTTGGACCAAATAGAGAGACTGATAACTGTTGGAGAATCAAAACAAATAACGAACTAAACAATTAATAAAAATCAGAACATACTAAACCATATAAGATCTCTCAGAATTGGTTGGCTTGGACATTTGATAAGAGTGGATGATCAGAGACCGGTCAAAAAACTACAAATGGAAACCTATTGGAGACAGAGCTGTAGGAAGACCGAAGATCAGATGGGAGGATGACACAATGAACGATCTAAGGAAAATGAAAGTGACTAATTTGAATATGGCAAGAGACAGATTGGCATGGAGGAGGATTATTGAGAAGGTCAAAACTTTCACTTTTGAAGTTGTCGTGCCTTAAGATGATGATAAAATATCATTTTTGCAATTCTATCTGCTAAAACATTGTATTGGGGCAGTCAAGAGCTGTAGCACTGGTGATGTAAGTAGTAATTAAATTGCATTTTACCCATCAGCAAAAAACCACCTTCACTCTAAGTTATGCAATAGCTATTGTAACTTACTTTCTGATTGGACGTTCTGTGGATTGTGGAAGTTGTCCACATCGATGCCCAGTTCTCTGCCGTAGTCGTCTCCGTACCACACCAACAGTTCCATGTGTGGAGGGATGTCCATGACAGTGCGGTAGTACATCTGTCCCTTGTACTGGAAAGCCATCAGGTTCTGCTCCTCTTCATGCCTTGCACAGTTGACGTACCGCATCCAGTTTGCAAATCCACAGTGTTTAGCATCCACACAGTGTGATGGGCGACGGTTACGTCGGATCTAAAACATAACACCATCTCATTGCTTTCACATATTGAGTGATCATAGCAACAAATATTTCCTGAATTAAATTTATTCACTTCCTTTGTATGCTATATTGGGGCATGCCGTAGCATAGTGGTTAAGGCACTGTGCTACAAGCCGGATTCAAGTCCCGGTGGGTCAGGATTTTTAAACTGACCCAAACCTTCTGGCAGCACTATGGCCCTGGGGTCGACTCAGCCTCTAACGGAAATGAGTCCAGACGCTTGTTTTGGGGGTAAAAACGGCCGTCATGCAGGGCTGACATCAAGGGCCGATTGTCCAGAAAAGTGGGAGCCTTAACCTCCTACTACCCCAAGGGCCTCCTGAGGCCTATAGTGGGATACCTTTACCTTTTTTTTTTGTATGCTATATTATGATACAACTTCATGGCATGACAGTCCAAATCTTGATTTTTTAAGTCTTTTTTTTTTTAATTTCTGCATTTTTTTTAATTTTTGAGTGCATCAGATTATTCAACTGACAAAAAATAAAATTATGTATCTTTAATAATACAATCCATACCTATTGAATGAACCATTAAAATATGGTTCTAGTACCTTGACTTACCAGCTAGCTGCTGACCTCACATCCACATGTGTTAATTATATAGGTAGACAATCAGCAACCAGCATACGGATGACATGTGGTTTTTTTCAACTTGGAACCCTTACTTATTGTACAGTGCATTTCAGATAATTATATTGGGAACAGAGGCTGAGACAAAAGTTCAGTTCACAAGCTGCCAGACTATCTTGACAAATTATTATTAAATACATGTTGACTGGAATAAAGAGTTCAAGCTTCATGGAAATCATATAAAACTTTTTTGTTCGATGTGACTAATTTCTTATACTATACTTACCAATATTGTTGTTACTGGAAGTAAGTCAATGTTCCCACATCTAACCTGATTGCTATGCAAACAAAAGACATCGCAATGCTGATATGGACTCAAAAAACACATGTTCGGTAAGTAAAATAAAACATTTCTTGAATGTTTTGTACACTAACTCGTACCTTCCTTTAGACTTTTCCGGAATTAATGCAGAACATCCCACTCTCCAGGCTTCTTCAATTTCTCTATCATCTATCATGACTCCTTCCATAATAAAATTATCAAATAGATTCTAATCATGGTACTACATATAAAAATGTCTCCACAGCCAACAATCCTTGCTTATAATAAAACAAATGAAAAGCTACTCGGTGCAAGTGCCTCATTTTTTCAAACTTTTTCTCGATCGGTAACAAGTGCTTACCTCACTTGTATCGCAATATACTATAACAGTTATGTAGGTAGGAAATAACACTATAAGGTTTATTTTAATATTGTTTATTTGTTTCTTGACTCACCTCATACTTCTTAACTCTCTTGCAGACTCAAGTTTCTTCACTGCATTTGTGACATTCTCAATGCTGTATTACGTTCACAACTGATGTCCAACGGCCTCCTTTCCTGCAGACTGACCTCCACGCCATCTGATGGCTAAGTTCATCGGTCAGCCATCAGATGGCACAGAGGTCAGTCTGCAGGAGAGGAGGCCGTTGGACATCAGTTGTGAATGTAATGCAGCATTGAGAATGTCACAAATGCAGGGAAGAAACTCGAGTCTGCGAGAGAGTTAAGAAGTATGAGGTGAGTCAAGAAACAACTAAACAAAATTAAAATACTATAACAGTTTTACTTTTATTTAATTAATGTAAAATTGATTTTCATTAAGTAAACACCAAATCAATTGATTATCTAATAGTAAGAGTTCATTTGAGATAAAATCTCAAAGAGAGAGAGAGAGAGACTTGTCTCACAAGAGAACTGTGTAGCACTACTTGCTGAAACCTACTTTGAAATTACTTCCAGAGAAGCATTGTGATGTACGAGTACAAAGACCGTGTCCAAAAATTATCTGCTGCTTTTAACTGCAATTCACTAAAATCCAGTGCCAAATCTCTCATTTAAACTATAGAGAAGTAATACAATTGCTGGATTGGATAACCCTCACTATCTGCCATCCACGCTGTGTCCTGCCTCACTCTACTCTGCTGTTATTCAAACAGGGAGTCCATCTGCTACATACAGTGGGTTGACATTACTGGACTCTGGCTTCGATTTATGTGCCTTGAAGTTGAAAGCAGCAGATACTTTTTTGGAGATGGCCTTGGTACGCCACAATACTTTTCTGGGAGAAATTTCAATGCAGATTTCGGCATGCAATAGTTGACAGTTCTCTTGTCAGGATGTTGTACATCGCGGTCTTGAGATAGTTGTTGGAGACTTGACAGGACAATTCCGTGTCGACATGAGAGTCAACGCACAATAAGCATTCCACAAAAACTCCAGTTCCTCATGAAGTGGATTAACTGAAAAACTTTGTCCTCTGAAAATCCATCCATAATTCCAGAACTATCATGGAAATGTGCAGTTGCTATACTGAGGCTTACTACAGGTGTATTGAGTGTATATTGTGTGGAACATTTAACAAACTGTGTAGCTCTTCAAGATGTGACATCCAAGTGTTGGGAAGCAATTTGTTGTTAACTCCAGATCATCAGGTACATACACATATAAGAATTAAATTAATTGTGATTCTTCTTACCTCATACTTCTATTTTTTTTAAACACAGCACTGCAGTATCGGCGACCATCGTCACCATCCTTAGCTGTTTTCACGACTGTCAATTTTCAAAAGAAAAAATTGACAGTTGTGAAAACAGCTGAGGATGGTGATGATGGTCGCTGATACTGCAATTTTCAAAAGAAAAAATTGACAGTTGTGAAAACAGCTGAGGATGGTGACGATGGTCGCTGATACTGCAATTTTCAAAAGAAAAAATTGATAGTTGTGAAAACAGCTGAGGATGGTAACGATGATCGCTGATACTGCAATTTTCAAAAGAAAAAATTGACAGTTGTGAAAACAGCTGAGGATGGTGACGATGGTCGCTGATACTGCAGTGCTGTGTTTAAAAAAACATAGAAGTATGAGGAAGAAGAAATCACGATTCATTTAATTCTCATAATGTTAAAATTCCCAAATTTATTATATAAACATACACACATACTTTCTCCTCTGTCCACTCTCATTTATCTACAACCTTTTCCATGCTCATTTTGTCAAATAATATGAAAAATTAGTATTAAATTACTGTGAAAAAATGATGTTAAATTAATATTAATATATTTATTTGTGAAATAAATTTAAAAATCTTTCAAGAAGTAACACTTTTGAAATTTTGAGATTTCAAACAATGACAATTCTTCAAAGAATGATAGAAGACTGAAGAGCACATGCAGCACAGAGAGTGCTTTCAGGCTTATATCCATTTGTCTTGAGACTATTTTATGTCAAGCATCACACAGTTAACTCAATCTAACATGTCGCAATACATACAATATACATGTTTAATTAAATTGGCAATGTATCCTATAGTATACAGTAATTTATTTTGAATGAATATTTGTAATACAGGTATTAGAAAAAGGAATCAGGAGTAATTTACCATGTTATTGAGAGTTAAATATGAAGAATAACATTATGAGACGTTTTCTTAAATGAATGAATGAATGAGTCATTTTTTATACATTATATAAGTCATAATGTCGGTTAAAAATGGGAGAATTGGTTTCTCTTGAAAACTACAGTTCCCATGTTTAAGATAACATAAACTATGAGGTAAGATATAAAAAATGACTCATTCATTTATGAAGATATTATTTAATTTGACATCAAATTATACAATTTTATGTAAATAGGAAATAATTTATGATTATGATTGATTTGTTTTCACTGCAGTCCAACACTTTTAAAAAAGCTGGCATCAGTAATTTGTATATGTATGTACACCATATATCCCATGTGGTGACATGGGTCTTCCCTAACGGGAATTTCTTAAGCAAGGTAATTTAGTTACTCTTACTTACCTACAGATGTCAATGAGTGACATGTGGTTAGCACATCACCTCAATGGACATCTAGTAGGTAACTAAGGTATTACTTGGAAGGATGAAGGGCCGTTAAATTTTGCTTAGAGGCCTTTTATTCAGGCTTGCAGTTCTTTTATGAGCCTGAAAATCTTCAGACTCGGGACCCATGGCTTGAAGTTCCTCCCAGAGGACTTGTTCTAAAAATCCATTGATTCTGGTCGGGTTTGAACCCTGATCCTCGGGACTAAAGGCAAGGAACATAATCACCAGACCACTGTGGCTAGTTTCTCTAATTTAACAAAAGAAAAATATATTCCATAAACCAACAATATTGGATCATAAATTAAAATTAATGAAGAATTTGCTTAGTTACACAGTTTCTGTATGGCTGACTTTTTTAAATTTGAATTTGTGTCTGGTTAAGGATAGTACATCAAAAAACATATTATTGTGACTATTTAACTCATGTACATTTTAAAATACAACAGGAAGTAACATTAAGAGGTTTGTTCAATAATTGAATCATTTTGTCTGTACATTCTTACCTCTTATTGTTGTTTTTGTCCAACATATGTTTCAGAGCTTCTTAGCCCCATCATCAGTGATTACAGACTGAATTTTCTCATGTTGTCAGCCCTGATTCTTGATTCCATGATGGTAAAAAATCAGGAAAATATCAAATAAAATGTGCAGACTGTGATAAGATATACATAGGGAAAACAAAAAGAAATTTAACCATTAGAACTAAAGAACACATAAGGAATGTAAAAAAAAAGGGGGAAGTAGAAAAATCTGCAGTGGCTGCTCATGTTTGGTCAGAAAAAAAACACAAAATAGATGTAAACACAAAATTATTAAAACAGTTAGGAAACAAAAATGAACTCACCATGTGGAAAAAATCTATGTGCAGAAGAACAAGGAAAGAATTATGAACTTTGAAATTCCTTCAGAAAGGAACCTCATTAGTAAATTCATTGGACCAGAGGCAGAGAGAGCAGGAATCAAGAATCAGGGCCGACAACTTGAGAAAATTCAGTCTGTAATCGCTGACGATGGAGCTAAGAAGCTCTGAAACATATGTTCGACAAAAACAACTATAAGAGGTAAGAATACACAGACAAAATGTTTTAATTATCATGTAATGTTGTATATTTACCTGCCAACCGTATCCATTTGTATTGTTGTACTCAACTATAGCTCCCTCGTACGGTCCAAATCTGATGCCCTTAGACAATGCAACTCTTGTCCAGGTTCCTCGTCCAGCATGAGGTATTTTGGACTGGCCTATACACAGCTGAGGTGGTATTGTTCTGTCAGCTCTCGTGGGGTCTTCAGGGTCCTGTGGGACCTACAATATCACAATCATTGGTGTGTGAGGTTCGGCAGTTAATAGCTCTAGTACGTAACCATGAAAACAAAACACCATAAAATAAAAAAAATAATAATTTTCCCAAATACAGAGTGACTAATTTTATTAAAAACTTTTATGGAATTCATTGGCACTACTAGACTCAGATGTTCCTGGTTCCATAGACATAACCTCTCCAAACTTTCCTATCCTGAGCCAATGTTTTCCAATCTTTCCCTGTATAATTTGCTTCCCTGAAATCATGGTTAATGTTATTCTCCCACCTCGCTCTACTAGCTGCTTTCTTTCTGGTTTCCTACTCTTGCCCCTCTTTTATTCCCCATTTGTGCCACGTGTCATTTTCATTGCAATCTACAAGACTTAACTGTTCTTATTACATCTGGTTTTATATAAACATCATGTCACATAGTTTTCTCCATTCACCTGTCTGTTCATCTCTCTTTGGTACAAAATATTTCCTAAGAACTTTATTCTCAAATACTCGTAATATTTGTTTTCCTTCCTTAAAGTAAGCGTCCATATAATATAACTGGGAGAATAATAATGTTTTATATATTTTTAGTCCTAGAAGACGTTGGGCTGATGCATTATGAAGTCGGAATGGGCAATTGCCTAATCCCTGGAGTGATGATGATGATGATGATATATTTTTAGTTTAACTTTTTTCAGAGAAGTTGGAATGACAAGTTCTTTATGGGAAATCAGATGTAATAAAAATAGTTAATTCTTATAGAATGTGATAAACAGGACGTATGGTACAAGTGGGAAATGAAAGAGGGCATGCAGACTTATAGAAAATCCATCATTACTACCCCAGAATGGGGACATGAGACTAGATGAAGAAGTAAAGAAAAATCAAACTAACTGACTGCACTATGGAACCTAGAGGTTCATGGCCAACATGCTTCACATGTTAGGTTAATGTAGAACCTAACATAATTTGAAATTGATAATATATACATAAACATAAAAAGCAGTGAGATCACAAATTTAGGAATTAAAATAAATAAAAATGGGAGTTATGAAGAGGAAATAAGAAATAGAAATAATAAAGGAAAATTTGCAATTGCTTGCCTCAATGGAATATTGTGGGATAAAAATATAAGTAATAAAAAAAAATGAATATATATCATACAATTGTTAAAAGCATCATTACTTATGGAGCAGAACTTTGGACATTAACAACAAAAACAAATAAGTATCTTTTGCCAACAGAAATGGATTTTATACGAAGGGCAGCAAGAATTTCAAGGAGAGAAAAAATTAGGAACTCAGTTATAAGGGAGAAAATGAAGATTGAAGACACTTTTTACATTATATTAAAACTCAGCAATTAAGATGGTACGGACATGTCCAGCGAGTGGAAGAGGATCGACTACCAAAATGTGTTTTGGAATGGAAACCTGAGGGAAGACGAAGCAGAAGAAGACCTAAAACCTCCTGGAGTCAGGGAATATATTTATACATGAAGGAGAAACATCTACAACCAGGAGATTGGGTGGACCGACAAAATTGGCTATTAGGAATCGGACGATGTCAAAGACATTAATCAACCGATGATCTATCTATAAAAAGCAGAAGATTGTTCAATGATCAGATCATGTAGTTCAAATGAGTGACAGTAGAAATGTTTTCAAAATTGTTATTGGGAAACACTAGGGAAAATATATTGACTTAAGATTTCACGGCCAGAGTTATTATGATGATCTTGTAGAAGATTTCTGGGCTGTTGGCCGTGGTCTTGAGGCTTGTGGTTCCCTGACGTTTCATCAGAAACTGTGTCCGGCATCCTCAAGGGTTGTCTTGAGACTGGCAATTTTGTTGACTACCTGCCCTATTTACACAGACTGCGCAGAGAATACATTGCGGAAAAATGTATAAATAGGGCAGGTAGTTACAAAATTGCCAGTCTCAAGACAACCCTTGAGGATGCCGGACGCTGTCTCTGGCAAAATGTCGGGGAAATACAGGCCTCAAGACCACGACCAACAGCCCGTAAATCTTCTACAAGATCATCATACTAAGGAAAAAGACCATTAGGAAGGCCTAGTTAAAGTGTAGCAGGATAATGGAACATACCTTTGTGTCTTGCACTATTTGCAGTGGTCCGTGGATTGGACAGTCTCCTTCCCACTCATGGTCACAATCATCACAAACTGAAACAACAGAATGTTATGTTACAACTGGTTTTAAGGAAACCTCTCTTTGTTTAGTTTAATGCCTCTCTTTGTAGCTCTTAAGGGGTATCAGCAGAGGATTCTAATTCTGATGATATATATACAGGTTAAATATGGGAAATAACATTATGAGGTTCTTAATTCGTAAATTAATGAGTCATAAAATAAAATAATAATGCAATAAAGTATACATAGGAAAAACAAAAGAAATTCGGACACTTGCACTAAGGAACACTTCAGAAATATTAATAATGGTGAAATTGAAAAATCAGCTATTACAGCACATAGTTTATTGGAGAATTATAAAATTGAAAAAGAAGCCCTACTTTTAAAACATTTGGAAAAACCTTTAGAATTGACAATTTGGGAGAAGATATATATTCAGAAGAACAAATTTAGATCCATGAATTTCGAGATTCCTGATGAACATGACCTCATCTCAAAATTCATCAAATCAACACCAGATGGCAATGTTGTTGATGGAGATTCCAACAAAAATCCGGTAGTCATAATGTCGGTTGAAAATGAGAGAGATCCTTCTCTCGAAAACTAGTTCCTGTGTTTGAAGAAATATAAAATATGAGGTAAGATGTTAAAATATGACTCATTAATTTACGAATATATATATGGGGTGTAAGAGGTAGTGATGCGCATTCTATAACCTCTCCTACTAATTCTCAACCTCACCTGCACGTGGTACACCCTGCTTTTAACTAACGAGGTAATGGGGACCGAGTCACGGTGGTATAACCGTTCCATCAAATATGGAGGAAATTCCATATTTTTGAACGCCTGACTAGAGGCTATAAGGTAGCAGCCCTACCACTAGTCTTGCTCTGTGGATGGCTGGTAACCAACCCAGGGGACTTCCTATTACTCGAAGAAACTTTATATATATATAGGGTGTATCAAAAAGGATGGCGCAAACTTACATGGTTGAAAGTACGCAATAATAGAAGCAACAATTTCCCAGTAAACATGGGTCCGCAAAGAGCTGTTTGCGAGATAATTATGAATGTATGGTTACAAGCTACCACTGACGTCATTGTTTGTAACAGATACGGCAAAAGATTGATAGGTCGAGGCAGATCTGTACCTTGGCCTCCAAGATCACCTGATCTAAATACTTTGGATTTTTGTGTCTAGGGTCACCTCAAAAGTGAAGTGTACAGCACACCCGTTAACACGGTTGCAGAACTGGAGCAGAGAGTTGTACATGCTTGTCAAGAATTCAGAAATGATTCAGAGGTTTTCGAAAGAATTCGACATTCATTGCAGAGACGAGCACAGTATTGCATCCAGAAAATCTTTAACAGGTAACCATAAGTGAAGTGAACTGTGAAATGTGAACTAAATGAGATGAAAAATTAATAGTAAAGTCTAAATTCAAATTAATTTGTACTAACTGGGATGATGTTTACAATGAAGTAGGTATCTTATTAGCTTAGTAATCTTCAGATTCAGGGTACATGGATTAAAGTCCCTCCTGGAGAAGTTGCTCCTTGGATTTTTCTATCCTAAAAAAATTCATTGGCCCCAGCCAGGTTTGAACCTGCGACCCATGGGAACAGAGGCAAGGAACATAAACACTAGTGAACATAGTGTGCCTGCAGTTTTAAATTATTTAGATGGTTTGAATCAGCAATATATTTCTGCAGCTTTAGACGTGCATTTTGACTCTGTGAACTCCCTATGTGAGAAGTGAGTCTTTTTTCATGTCTCCTTGAAACAAAAGCATAAATTCTGACAGAAAATAATGAACTTTTATAGGAACGACATAGCATTAATTCACAAATGAAGCTGAGTAAGCTTTGAAACTGGTATAGTTAGAAGACTGGATATGAGGTGAGGTATAAAGAATCTTAGAAAATACCCTCAGGGGTCACCATCTACAGGATATGTGGATGGTGACCACAAGATGTCCAAGCTGAGCAAAACATTGCTTCCACTTACTTATGTTTTGCTCCTTACTTTTATCTTTAACCGATCTGGTATTTCTTCCTTTTCTAGTACCAGATCCCTCTATCCAGTCTTCCTTGCCTGACCTCTTGTTTTCTTCTACCCTGATGGTATTAGAGTATTCGAGGCTGAAGGGTTCATTTGTGTCTTTCCTATATCTCTTTATTTAACCTCGTGGACACCCACCTTGAATGCCCACATAAGCTGCATGTTCAAGTGCAGCCCATTGCAACTTATAGCATAAGTATACAATGGATACACGTAATGAAGAATGAATACATCTTAGAAAATAATGAGTCATGTTCTTATGTTTAAGTTATTCAATGGTATTGGTTTGTTGAGATTATCAAATTGTTTGTGCACCCTATTTTATTTATCTTTTAATTGTTTGTCCAATGCCACCAGATTGTTTTATGACACTTCTGACATTGACAGAATTGCAGCTCACTTCTGAGGTTGGGGCACCTGGAAGGTGGAGTTACATTACCTAATGAAATGATGGATGATAAATGATAATGAAGCACCAGGAGAGTGCTTGAAGCTACAGAGTGATTCAGAAATATGGCTATATGTTTGATCGCATTTTGTGACAAAAATATTATTATTAAAGGAAATATGATGTTATCATTGGAAAGGGAATCCTTCAAATTACAACAGTAGAACAAAACAAAACAAATCACTGCTCACATGCAGCTTGGCGGGTTGATTTTTGTGGGCTAGCATCGAACGCCTCCACAATTCTCTTTGTTGTTTCTGCATCCGTGCTAATGCGAGGCCTTCCAGGAGGTTTGATTTTCTGCATCCTTGCCATTTCCAGCAGTCGTTTTCTCCACTTCCCCACATCGATGGCTGCAATGCTACATTAACTCACGTCTTGTGGCCTCACGATCATTAGCATATGTTATTGCCCATGCAGATTGTAATTTGCCATTTTACTAATGATGTAAGTTCTACACTGTTTTGTTTTATTCCATTGTTGTAATTTGAATAATTGCCTTTCCAATGGTAATTTCATACTTCCTGTAATGGTAATATTTTCATCACACACGCGATCAAACGTATAGCCATATTTATGATTCACCCCGTAAATATCAATTAAATTCCAGACCACAGAAAAAATGCTTGTGCTCTGAGTGAGAATCAAACCCAGGACATCACAATCTGTAGTCAGAAGTTGTGACCACAATACCACGAGACTCAGATGATTAGCAAACACTTACATATGTAATCATCATCATCAGGTATTTCTCCTTCTGTGTAGTTTTTCCTTGGTACAGATCTCTTGGGATATCTCCTGCGTGGGGCACTTACTTCTTCTGGTTCTAACTCAGCTAAAAGCAGAACATTTTTTACAATAAAAGATAAATTACTTATTTTAGGAATTCTCACTATGAGGTATATTCATTAAGGTAGAATTTTTTATGAGGTGAGCGATAAAAAATTCTACCTTAATAAAGATAAATTATTTATTAAATTAATATTAAGAAGCTAAGATATTACTGTGATTGAAATAAGTAAGTTAATGTGTCCTGCATGGTACCCGATGCCTTGGCGCAGAGTTACGGGACTTGCACCGGTTTGAGTCCCCATGGAGGAAGAAATTTTCTCATGGAATTTCGGCCAGTTTGGAACTGCTGCACACCAAATGTGTCGTGAGGAATTGGGTAGCTACAATAGCTCTGGGTTGAGAAAACCAGCTATAACGGCTGGGGGACCCAACATGTTTGACCACATTCATGTCCACCCCCTATATTGGCAGGATGATTGTCTACCTTTGTATATCTATATAGTGAAATATTTATTTGTATTTGTGCTGGTTGAGTGGAGAGAAGGTCTTATGGCCTTATTATATTAAATAAAGACCAAGAGACATGCTGTAGTATAGTTGGCTACATAACTGGGGATCAAGAGTTTGAGCTCTGATAAGGATAACCTAAACTTCTGGTGGCAGCATGATCCAGCCTCTAATGGAAATGAGTACCAGACAAAGAGGAAATCTTGTTAATCTATTCATGCATGTCACTAGTTAGATGACAAGGCATTTGGCTACCTTATGAGATATTTAATGTAATGAAATTTGTACCTGTTGTGGCGCTCGTCCTTAACAAATTATATTTGTATAAAATATTGAGCTAGGCCTTTATACAGATATAATTGATTGAGTGCCACAACAGATTAAATATTTAACAATAGCGTCAACGGTGCAAAATGTTTATTATGATGCGAGGTTGGGAAGTGGTTTTTACAGAAGTGAGGAAAATGTTTGAAAACCAAGAGATAGTGAGGTTTTTAATTTCCAAGATTCTATAAAACACTTCACAAATCTGCATTGTACATTATTTTTTGTGCGATGGTGTTTTTAAAATATTAAATAATAACATCTTTGTTGGAAATATTTGCATTCATTATAAACAACTGACTAACGTTAACAGTGTTGGCAATGTTTATTAGTTGAAATTACAGGAGGCCATGACACCAATCAGTGATAAAATGGCAGCAAGTACGTATTTATTGTTTTATAATGTTTCGAATAAAGTTCAGCTCATTTAAAATGCAGTGATTAGTTTCATATAATGTATATTAACTCTACCTTTTGCATATTTTTTGTATAAACATTGTACGTGGTATACATAGAGGGCAGTGGTTTTACTTACCACACGTGATTTGTAATAAGTAATATTACAATATAGTTATTTAGGTTGACAACCCTGAAATATAGGAAGTTAAACTTACAATCATGGTCGCCATTGCTGTAAGTACAACAAAATGCACTATCGTGCAAAAAAGTTAATTAAAAGACCTTAAGGGAGTCATCACTAAAGACCAGATGTTAGGGAAAATGCCTACAGTTATTTATTATAGATATTGTAAAAGTGACTTCATATAAGTTCATACCGATGACCCTAGAGTTGTTTTGCATGAAGTTCATTTTGCCTATTTCAGCTTACAATGCCTATTTGCCATTTTTTCTCGAAATTAACTTAGTATTTCAATGAAATTAATTGAAATGGACAAACTGTATGGCACATATCAATGCATAGAAACCTTTAAGTGACTGGCAATATTATTTTTGATGTTGGTAACACTTAATTCAGTCTGCAGTCTTCGTTCACAGACGGGTGTTTCAAAGACAAAGTGGTGCGACAAATGTATGTGGCTTTTTTTAAATCTTCAGAACAATTGTTTTACTATGCCATAAGAACGGACAACAGTAAGACAAACTGACCAATTTCGTGAAAGAATTTGGTGCGGAAATGTTCTCAAGTGACGGTTCAATATTGTTTTGCAAAGTGTGTAAAATTTTTGTGAATTGCGCGAAGAAGTGCCATGTTTTGCAGCACGTACACACTGCAAAACATACGTATGCTCTTTGTAAAAAAAAAGGCAAAACAAGTTCCAAAATCATCTCTGATATCTTCGTATGCTATTGATAGCATATGTTTATATTCTTTATGCAAGGATGTAAAAATGTATGTTGTAGTCTTTTTTTTAAGAGCCTATTTTGAATGTTATAGTGCCTATATTAATGATTTTTAGTGCCTTTTTGCCTGCCTATTTTGAATTTTTTAAGTGCCTAACATCACACTACAGTGAGATCATTTTACTTTAATAAACACATGTTAACTCACCAATCTCTTGCTCCAGTTTCTTTATGACTTGTTTTAGTTCCTTGAATCCTGCAACTTTCCTGAAAATAACCAGTTCATATTAAAATAATTAACATCAGCCTCTGCTGTTACAGGAATCCAATTCAAGAAATGTTGAAGTCCTGTGCCATAGTTGAGTGGTCTAAGGCATCATGCTTTGGTGCAGAGCTACGGAAACGAGCCGGTTTGAATCCCCATGGGGTATGGAATGTTCTCATGGTATTTCAGCCAGTATGAGACTGATGCCCATCTAGCATTATTAGGAATTTGGGTAGCTACAATAAGTAGTGATTCCAGTTGAAAAAAACTACAATGGCTGGGCAGTTTGACATGCTGACCATATGTCACTCCTATACTGGCTGGATGATCATCTAACAATGTAAATGACACATGTGGATGTGAAACCAGCAGCTGGTCTTAGAGGAGAAGAAATTCAGAAATCTTTTTAAATTAATAAAAACTACAATAGGAAGTAACATTATGAGGTTCAATTTTTTAAATAATTAATTTGAGTCTAACATCTTATCCGATAAATTGTTTTGTTTTTGAAAACATGTTTGAATATGTATTCATATTATCGTCAGCTCATTCAATCACCCAAAATTCCCATCATTCCTGCGTGTAACTTCTGCATCTGTCTCTATTTCAGGCCAGCTATTTGATCTCATTCTAAGTTTTCCCCATATCTTTAGCTCTGAGTTCATTTCAATGCTATCTAGGTCCCCTGCTGCCATCCTAGTGGGGTCATCTCATTCAGATCTTTTTAAATGCTTGTAAGGAAATTTGTTTAGACGCAAACACAGTAGATGGAGATAGAAATATATCAGATTATGACCAGGTAAATGTACACAAATTTTGAGGAAGTGGCTGAATTCAAATACCTAGGAACAATAATCACAAACAGGAATGAGATGCACAAAGAAATTAAACATAGGCTCAATTCTGGAAACGCATGCTATTATGTATTGCAGAGACTTTTGATGTCCCAACTCCTTTCAAAAAATGTTAAATTGAAAATATATAAAACTATTATTCTACCAGTTATATTATATGGATGCGAAACATGGACTCTTACTTTAAGGGAGGAAATGAGATTAGGAGTTTTTGAGAATAAAGTTCTTAGGAACATTTTTTAACCAAAGAGAGATGAACAGACAGGTGAACGGAGAAGACTACATAACAATGAACTACATGGTCTTTATAGGAAGCCAGATATAATAAGAACAGTTAAGTCTTGTAGACTGCGATGGGCAGGACATGTTGCACGTATGGGGAATGAAAGACTTGCATGGAAGCTTCTTGTAGGAAAGCCAGAGGGAAAACGCCCAGTTGGTAGACCAAGAATGAGGTGGGAGAATAACATTAACTATGATTTGAGGGAAGTAGATTATATAGGGAATGATTGGAAAGCATTAGCTCAGGATAGGGATGTATGGAGAGTTTATGTCCGCATGGCCATGAACCTACGGGTTCGATAGTGCCAGTGAGTAAGTAAGTAAGTAATTCATTGTTATGCAGTCTTCTCCATTCACCTGTCTGTTCATCTCTCTTTGGTCCAAAAATTTTCCTAAGTACTTTATTCTCAAATACTTGTAATCTCCTTCCTCCCTTAAAGTAAGAGTCCATGTTTCGCACCCATACAATATAGCTGGTAGAATAATAGTTTTATATATTTTCAGTTTAACATTTTTTGAAAGGAGTTGGAACATCAAGAGTCTCTGCAATGCATAATAGCATGCATTTCTAGAATTGAGACTTTGTTTAATTTCCTTGTGCATCTCATTCCTGTTTGTAATTATTGTTCCTAGTATTTAACTCATGTATTTTATGTCTTTCGGGCTAAATGGCTGTGTTCTGGTTTTATTAACACTCAACGTTTCGTCTCCTGAGTGTTAATAAAACCAGACCACGACCATTTAGCCCAAAAGACATAAAATACATGAATCAAAATAACTGCCGCGAAAGTCTACAATTTTACATAAATATCTAACTCTTATGAAAATATAAAAATATCTGGCATCAAAATCATACTCATCAAGAAATGAAATACTCAGTTAAACTATGACATCTGCCCTAGGGAAATCATGGGAAAAAATTGATGAGCTATACACAGAAATAAAATATAAAGACCGCAAGGAAGCAGTAGTGATGTCAGAACCATCTCCACAGAATAAACGTTTTCCAATCCAACAGATGTGTCATATGCAAAGACCTGGACCTGATCATGGACAAACATGACCTTCTAGTCTGTCTAGCTTTAAATCCAACTGCACAACACTCTAAGGACTTTGTTCGCTTGTACTGGGAAGCCAGAGAGAAAATGACTTAAGCATCAAATCTCACCATTAGAAAACAACAACAACAACTATGACATCTGCAATGAAAATGTCATCAAGAAGGAAATAGTGTTGCAGGAGGCGGCTGTTGTGCTATACTTAAATTCCTGTTAACAAACTTGCATAAGGTATTACTTCGCTGACTCCGTCTATTGGGGGAATCATGGTGCTACTTTTACCAAAATTGTGTAAGGAACTATCATTGACAGAAACATTGTTTTTAGGCAACATTGTATTTTACACGAAATAAACTGAATACAACATAAGATGGGACCAATAATTAGGAACTTCTTCCATTTCTTATTTATTAATGACGAAAAATTATATATATATATATATATATATATATATATTTATTAAACACAATGTGTACACTAATATTATATACATGGTTTTACCAATTTGCTATTAATTCGTGAATTGTTGTAGTTCTGTTTTCGCACTTCACTAAGTGATACTTTGGGCACAGTTTGCTACAGAGTTTACAGATGCAGGCCTCCTTGGGTTCATGGTAACTTTGTTTATGACATATTTTTCCATGGAAGCCGTGAGCGGCGAAGCGTGTGTATAAGTGGCGAAGTCGAAAATTTGGTCCTTTCCATTCGTCTGTGTTTAATGCTTCCGTTTCCGTCATTTCGTTCAGAATCTCTCTGGCTTTTCTCTGTCTCTCCTCGATTGCTGTTTTGTATGCCTGCGTTTCTGGTAGATCTAAGTGTTTTTGGATGTCTTCTATGAAGTAAGACTCCTTTGCTATTATGTAGGCATAGCTATGTCTTGTGAATTTTGAAATTGAAAGAGCCCGCTTTAGTTTCATGAAATTTTTGACTGTGAGATATGTCCATATTAGCTGGTTTCCATAAGTGGCAGCCGGCATAACTTTGACGTTGAATAATGCTATTGCCGTTGGCAGGGATAGGTTTCGTAACTTTGGAATGTCATAAATGGCTTTTGTGGCAGCTGTAGCACGCTCTTGTATATGCATCGTGAATAATGTTCCGGTGGTCTGTAATTATATATGGGCCTATCTAATTAGATGTTTATGCTTTTCGATGATGTTGGTAGATATGTTTTATTTACAATTTCATTACAAGCAAAATTTATGCTCCATGCTGATTTACCTGTAAACTGCTGTTATTTTCACATCTTTAATGACTAATGTAGAATGTTTTTTCACTCAATTGTTTGAAAACATTAAAAATGAATTTTTTTCTCTCCGCTTTTCAAAAGTTTTTCTTTCTTGATGCTTTAAAAATTGTATAGGAGAGGCAGTCATTTGGAACAATTGAATTCTAATGTATTCTGCATTCCGTATGTGTAAGAATTAAACGAGGAATTGCTTCAATTTATTTTGAGTCTATAATATCTTACCTCAATATTAACGTTGATTTGTTCTTGAACATGTTTCGATTAGTCTTCTAATCATCCTCAGTATCATGGCCAGACTGGTTGGATTTATGTTGTAAACCCTGGATGTCGATATCAGCTTCCTCCTGCAGTTGGCCGAAGAACCTCCAAACGTCAGTATTTCAAAATTCATAACTCTGTCCTTGTTCTTCTGAATATAGATTTTTTCCCAAATAGTCAGCTCTTTTGTATTTTCTAACTGTTTTAATAATTTAGAGTTTGAATTTATATTATGTTTTTCAGACCAAACATGAGCAGTAACTGCAGATTTTTCTATTCCCCATTTTTAATATTTCTTATGTGTTCTTTGGTTCTAATTTTCAGGTTTCTTTTTGTTTTTCCTATATATATCTTTTCACAACCCGTACATTGAATTTGATATATTCATGATTTTTTATTGTTATAAGTTTTTTCATTTTTGTTGGTTTTTACTAATTTATTTAAACTGTGGTTATTTTTTAGTGATAATTTAATATACAATTTTTCAGATATCTTTTAAAATTTATTGTGTGCCCAAGGTGATATGTGAATTTCCTGTATTTTTTCATAGGTGGTTTTTCTTTTGTTGATCATTTTTTGTTTCTTATACTTTTCTATCCTTTTGTGTACCATTTTTTCATACTAGATAATATATATTTGTTATTTTTATTTCCTTTATTTTGAGTGTTAGTGAGTGAACTACATTTTGTTACATGCTTAAAAGGTTAAACTCAGTCATACATCTGGTTTAATGTAATAGATTTGGGAATTTTAACATTATGAGCTTTCCTTAATAAGAATCAAATGAATTGTGAAGTCTTCTTACCTCATACATCTATGTTTTTTAAACACAACACTGCAGTATCGGAGAAACATCTCCATCATCAGCTATTTTCATGACTGTCATGACAACAGCTGATGATGGAAAAGGTTTGCAGTGCTGTGTTTAAAATGAGGAAAGAAGAATTCACGATTCATTTGATTCTTATACATGTGGTTTGTTTACATTACAACTGGAACTTAGCTAAGAAGATGATGATGTATTATTACAATGCACTTACCCAGTTATTTCTTCCTCAGAAAATCCCAGGAAAGCTACATCAGTGTCTTCTCTCGGTGGAAAATTTCTCAAACCATTTGTTGTGTTCTAAAAAAATTACAGGCGATATTAATGATAATATCAGATTACAACCACAGGCAATAACACTTATGTAAACATTCATTCGTAACATATTATGAAGAAATTAAAGTTATTGTTCAGTTCAGTGTTAAAGATAAAACTACTAGACGGCCTGGCAAACGTTGTCCTACCCAGATTATTCTCAGAAGGTCAATTGTTCATGAACTTCTCAGAATGTTTTAAAGGTCAATTATTAATTTTTTCATTAAAAAAAAATTATTGGTGGGTGAAATTTTGGGCTAATATGTTCTGATATGCAAAAAACCTTAAAAAACAAAAAAAAAAAAATCCTATAATCTGATCACAGTGCAACTTACCAGGTGAATCTAAACCATCTAATGACTTATTAAAAAATTGTCAAGAAATTTAAAAAATCCTATAACCCAATTGCAGCACCACCTACCGGGTCCAATTGTGAATCTAAACCATTCAGGGACCCACTCAAACACACATAAAAATTTCATCAAAATCGGTCCAGTCATTAGGATGAGTTCAGTGACGTATACATGTACAGAAGAACGATATATATTCCACAGTAATTCTGCCCGAAGGCAGGTCCTTCACTGCAATCATAGCATTTTCATGCTATGCTTGCAGCTTTACTAGGGAATTGTAGGTGTGGTAGCTTCCTGTTGCTTTCCACACCGGTGAAGGATGATGATGATGATAATAAAGGAGGATGATGATGATGATGGCCATATGATTTCGGGGACCGTTTGGGCCTTAAAGTTTTCCTGACATTTGACTTACAGGTGAGGAAAAACCCGGATAAAAACCTCACCTAGAAAAACTGCCCCGACCAGGGATCGAACCCAGGCCCGCTGCGTGACAAGGCAGCACGCTACCTCGAGACCACAGCGGTGTATATATATATAATATATATAAAGTAATGTTGCCTTCCAGACATTATTGAAGATATTAGAATAGATAATGGGAGGACATATCTAGAAAATGGATAATACTGAGACAGTTAAAAAAATAATGATGGACCATACAGATGGGAGAAGTAAAGCTAGGTGGATGGATTGAGTTTTGGAAGATGTGCAAAGGCTTATAATTCGAAAATGATGGACAGTCATCAGTAAAAGAGAAGTTTGGAGGAGAGTTATCAATGAGGTTGTTACACCAAATATTTTGATGATAATGTTGCCTTATATTCAAATATATCATCAGAAGATGAATATTTAGTCCCTTAAGGGATGAGAATGTACTGGGAAATTATTTCAACTAACTCACTGGAAGTATTGAACCTGGAGGTTCATGGCCGTACAGACATAAGTTCTTTGATTGTTTCACAAAACTTGAATTTAGTATACAGAGTGACATTTATTAACAAGTTACATGTGGAATCCATGTCTGGAAATTTTTTGTGGTGACTATTTTAACTCATGCCCCAAATGGGAGTCAATGACCAATCACATTTCAATGATTTTTTATTTACAACCAATCACAGTCGTGTTTCCCCTAAAATTTACCAACTAAAGTTTATCATAATAAAGAAAGCACATCCTTTTTAACAATTCTGAATAGGTCATAGCATTATTTTGCAGTGACTGACCCTCTAAGAAATACGGCTACCAGATTGTATATATAGTGCATGAATGTCAACACATAGTGCATGCGGGAGTTAATATAAAAACATTTGTAGCAATTGATTATACCACCAATAAAAGAAACCACTCTTTGCACTTCATTAAATGTATTTTTTCCCAGGTAATAACATTCCAGAAAAATATAATTGTCATATTTACATCATGGAGTAAATATACAATTTGATGTGTTTCATTTTTTCTCCACTAGAGTGCATTTTTGCAATATTGCGTTTCTTTGGCAATAAATAATTTGATCTGGTTGCAGTGATGAACAAAAGGAGCAAATGAAGCATACCAATCGTTTCTCATTTTTTTTCAAACATCACCATTTACATTAAATATATATAATATTTTAAAATAACTATATTTAAATAATGATTTGTGAGTAAACAGCTTAATTTTATTCGTTAAATAGTCCTAACAAATGCCACTCTTGATTTCCAAATTATTGATAAATTCACGACTCACGAAGTGAGGAGTGAATTTATCAATAATTTGGAAATCACTTATGGCATTACTTATGATAATACAAATCTAAATCCTTTATTTATTCATATAGACTTGAAAGTTATAGCAATAAAATAAAGTACCAAAACACATTAAGTGAATTGTTGAAAAGTCCTCTACCAGCCTCAATACAGCATGTTCCTGTCTCATTCTCTACCAAGTGTCATCAACAAGAAAAATGTAATGATGTAAATGTAGGTGAATATGCAGGGTTGTCGTAACATCACATACTTAACTTTTACAGGAATTAATCACTATGAGGTTTAACTTATGGTAAAATTAAATGTTTCTTTCGGGAAATTCTCGTATAAGTCTTGAAAGCATAATAATAGTTTCTTCGTTTGGTTGCTGGCCAAAGGAAGGCAAGACCAGTGATGGGGCTGCCATCTTGTAGCCTTTGGTCAGGCTTTTCTGAAGAAGAAAAGAAAATAAAGGAAAGAAGAAATGGAAGAAAGGAAACACTCCCTAACCCTCGGATGCCCTAATAGCGAGTCAAAAGAAACAAGAGTTAACCAAGAGAGGTTAGATAGTAAAGTTAAAAGAGTGCAAAACATAAGTGGAAGAAATGTTTTGCTCAGCTTGGGCACCTTGTGGTCGCCCTCCACATATCCCCTAGATGAGGACCCCTGAGGTTAAACAGTACCAATCTAAATTGGAAACACCATCTTGAAAGAATGAGTTCAAATTGGATCCCCAAAGCTGTTTATAATTATATACCAAGAGGACGAAGATCACTGGGCCATCCTATGAAACGCTGGAGGGAAAATTTTCTATAGGATCGTAACAGGCCTTGGCCTAATACTTGGAAGGAGGAAGAAGAAGAAGATTAAATGTTTCTTACCTCTACTCATATAAATCTTCTAAGTAGATCGTGATTTCGAGATCATAACAGTCTCATCTTCAGTACTTTTTTGATGACTGGTGTTATGTCGATCGGAAGAAACTCTTCTTCTTCCCTCTCTTGGTGGACCGATGAACCTCTGGATCAGGTCAAAATTTGTGGGAATTTTGAAGTTCATAAGTTTTCCTTTGTTTTTCTGAATGTGGATTTTTCTTGGGAAAAACAGAGGAAAACTTATGAACTTCGAAATTCCTGCAAATTTTGACCTGATCCTGAGGTTCATCGGTCCACCAACAGAGGGATGAAGAAGAGTTTCTTCCGATCGACATAACATCATTTGTCAAAAAAGTACTGAAGATGAGACCGTTATGGTCTTGAAATCACGATCTACTTAGAAGATTTATATGAGGAGAGGTAAGAAACATTTAATTTCACCATACATCACATACGGTTGGCAAATATTTTTTTCTGTGCCATAGCTGAGTAATTTAAGGCATGATGCTTTGGTACAGAGCTATGGGACTTGCGCTGGTTCGAGTCCTGATGAGGAAGAAATTTTCTCATGGAATTTTGACCAGTATGGGACCTGTGCCCACCTAGAATTGTGAGGAATTTGGGTTGCTGCAATAAGTAGCGGCTCTGGGTTGATAAAACCAGTTGCATCGACTGGGTGACTCAACATACTGACCACATGTTATCCCTATAATGAGTAGGTGATTGTCCACCTCTGTAAATAAGTTGATGTGCGGCCAGCAACTGGCTGGTAGGCCAAGGTCTTTTCGGCTTTTGCACAGTGTAATTTTTTAAAACAAATTTTAGGTAGATATTCTAAAATGGAACTGTTAACCATTGCGTGCCAAAATATACCTTGACATTTTTCCCAGAGAAACTTTGTGATGTATAAAGGCAGTGTCCAAAAAAATGATCTGCTGCACTAAACTCTCATTTAAACCACAGGAAAGTAATATAACTTCTGATTTGGTTGATTGGATAACCCACACAGCGTGCTGTTTGTGCTGCCTCACTATGATGCTTGTCCATTTATATAAAAGTGACAAAATGCAGCCTTGTCTACTCCCTGATTGGCTTGACTGCTCTCTGTGATGTGCCCTTGGTCTACTTTTATACACAATTTAACATATTTATAAATTGACATAAAGGCATGTATCATTTTATGTGACACTCCTTTCCGATTTAATTTTTCCCACAGTGCACTTCGGTCCACAGTATCGAACGCCATCTTAAAATCAACGAATGCACAAAATAATTTACCCCTCTTGTTTTTCAGATTATCATCAATTAATATTCTCAGAACGATACGTTGTCCACTGTGGAGTACCCTTCTCTAAAACCTGCCTGACATTCTGAAATCCTATTGTTCGCTTTAGCCCATTGTCTCATTCGTTCGTAAAGTGCTTTACAATATATTTTTCCAGACACTGACAAGAGGCAAATTTCCCCTATAACTTTCTAGTTTAAGAGACCTACTTTTCCCTTTGTATAGCGGTTGGATTACTCCTGTCACCCAGGCTTCTGGAATAATTTCCTCCATTAAATAGTTTGTTGAACGCAGTTTTGAAAACTTCTAATAATTTATTTGATGATACCATATTTTTCAAGAATTCTCCTGGTAACCATCAATTCCAGGTGCTTTACCATTTTTTAAACTTTTAATGGAAGAAATCATTTCATTTTCGAGATATCCTGATCTAGTAATGGTATATATATATATATTGAGTCGGGGAGCTCCACTATACTTCCTTGATTATATCTTAACCCCTCACCTCCCAGCACCCTATCAAAGTAGTTTTTTCCATTCCCTGGGCGATATTCTTGTCCGATTTATGTTCTTTACTTTGAGTTCTTTTATCACTTTCCACATGTCCATACTGTTCCCACTTTCAGTCACGGTTTTCATTTCCTCATAACATTGTATGTATCTTACTTTTAGTTTAATAAAGTCCTTATGTATATATATAAGTGGGCGCTGCATGACAATGCTTAGCAATGATTAACATGAGGAATTATTATAGTGGCGGTAGTCGGCATCCTTGTATTTAATTACGTATAACAGCTGCGGGGAAACAAAGTGAGCCGCTGGACAACCATCATAGTGAGGCGATAATACTATAATTCAGAGTATAATTTGGTTAATGAGATAAAATTGGATTGCTTGGAGGTGGTATTAAAGAAGGGGAGGATAAAAAGAATGGCCTTGCATCACTCTATTCAAGGAGGGACATCCATCTGCTTTGCACAGTGGGTTGCCATTGTTTGATTCTGGCTTCGATTTCTGTGCCTTGCAGTTAAAAGCAGCAAATACTTTTTTGGACATGGGCTTAGTACATCGCAACACTTCAAGGTAGGTGTTCAGTGAACTTACTGTAATGGTCTGTAGAACTGGTTTAATGTCCCAGTTACAAAGTTGTGCCAGGACGCAGTCCACCTCCATCTCTGGTGTTGTGCTCTTTCTCACAGGTGGGATGAACTTGCGCCTCATCTTCTTCTGCGTGATGTTGTATTCAATGTTGTCATCTTCCAGTTTCCTCTTACTGTCACACATGAAGTCTGGCTTCGGAGGTGAAAACCCTGACAGAAAATCAAAACTCATTTATTCATTCCATTCCATAGTGTTCTGGCATGGGGCAGGTCTCTTCATTGCAATCATAGCATTTTCATGCTATGCTTTGCAGCTCTACTAGGAAATTATAGGTGTCATAGCTTCCCGTTGCCCAATGATGATGAAGACCAGATGATGTTTAAGGACCATTTAGACCTCAAAGCTTCCTGACATTTAATAATAATAATAATAATAGCTTTATTTTACCTGGCAGAGTTAAGGCCTTCAGGCCTTGTCTGCCACTCAACTAGGTTTTAAAAAATACAAAAAAAAATAGTCTTACATCTAAATTACAATAAACATAAACATATTACATGTTTTAAATACAATACAATTAATATTTATAATGTATTTTGATTTACTCTAAATTTAATGAATTAAATATATAATATGTACAAGATATATAAAAAAAATGAGGAAAATATTATTAATGACATAGTATACATTTAAATAAGTAGAGAAAAAATTAATTATTAGACAACAGGTAACTGTATAAGCGTGACTTGTGTGCGGCAACCCTTGATATCTTGAGGAAGGAAATTCCAGGAGCGGGCAGAGGCTACTGTGAAGGAAGTAGAATAAGAGGAAGTGCTATGAAGAGGAATTGTTAGCAGACTGTTGTCTTGTGACCTAGTGTCAATATTGTGGTAAGAGGATAACTTCTCAAATCTGGACGCCAGGTAAGTAGGGATGTAGGAATTCAGAAGCTTGAAAAGTAGTGAAAGAGAGTACAATTTACGTCTGTCAGTAAGATGGAGCCAAGAGAGGTTATTAAAGTGCTCAGAAATATGGTCATAATGGCGGATATTGAAAATGAATCGAACGCAAGCATTATGAACATGCTGCAGTCTCTGCAACAAGTCATGGTTTAGATCATTATATATAATGTCTTATAGGTGAGAGAAAAACCTAACCCAGGAAGCTTGTCCCGATTGGGAATTGAACCCTGGCCTGCTGCGCTACCTCAAGACCACAGCAGTAAAACTATGTCTTATTTCAGTTATTAACTACTTCAGTAATAGTTCTATTTTCTTATTGGATAACTGTAAATATTTTAAATGTATAATTTGTTTGTAATTACTGAACAGTACAATAGTGTGGATCAGCCTTACTAGTCTAGAGGTTAAATTCCTTTTCTCTGGTCCTGAGAGTTATGACTTCAAACTCAGTTGGGGTCAATGAATTTTTATGACGGAAAAATCCAAGGGATAAGTCCTCTGGCTGAGACTTCAAGTCGTGGGTCCTGAGTTGAAGGTTTATGTGCTTGTTAAAGAACCACAATCTTAAATTAGAGCCTCAAACAAAATTGAATCAGTCTTTTGCATCCAAGTAAATCATTAATTTATTTTACTTACTTTTTATTTATTTGAATGAAAGACGTGCATGGAAGCTTGTTGTAGGAAAACCAGAGTGAAAACACCCAGTTGGTAGACCAAGAATGAGGTGGGAGAATAACATTAACTATAATTTGAGGGAAGTAGATAATATATACAACGTATATAACGTATATCCATCCATAGTAATTCTGTCCAAAGGCAGGTCCTTCACTGCAATCATAGCATTTTCATGCTATGCTTTGCAGCTTTACTAGGGAATTGTAGGTGTGGTAGCTTCCCGTTGCTTTCCACACCGGTGAAGGATGATGATGATGATGGCCATATGATTTCTGGGACCGTATTAGGGACACTTTAAAAAGTTTTTCCTGACATTTGTCGTACATTGTCTTTGAATTATCGACTAACTGTTGATTAATAGATACACAAAATATGATATAATATCAAACTATCCTGAGCCAATGCTTTTCATTTTTGACATGTTGTTATTTTTACGGTGAAAGATCGTCATCTCTTTCGACCAAGGTCCTTTTTCGTCTGGCTTAAATCACCACTTCGACCAGTCTCTAACATGGGTAACCCTATCAGCAGCAATGCTACCACCGGCATAGCTCTTGGGATCATGTTAGCACGCAATCCCCCTCCACACCCACGACAAGGTAAGATATACCATGGAGGGACAATGATAGAATATAAACTCCTGGCGCGACAGGCTAGAAGGCCATTTAAGACAAATATCAGGAAAACTGTGCCATCACTCATTCCACATGTGTCAGTCCACAGAGGTAGATGATGATCAGCCAATGTAGGGGTGACATGTGGTCCGCATGTTGAGTCCCCAAGAGCCGTTATAGCTGGTTTTCCCAACCTGGAGCTTGCATACTTGTGTAGCTGCTACCCAATGCCTCATGATTGCTGGGTGGGCACCGGTCCCATACTGGCTGAAATACCATGAGAAAATTTCTTCCCCATGGAGACTCGAACCAGCGCTAGTCCCGTAGCTCTGCACCATGGCTTCCTGCCTTAACCAGTCGGCCACGGTGTGGGACATAATAGAATATAGGCTACACAATATAGAGTTGACAAGAGAAAGAAAGAAATATAGTAATAATAATAATAATAATAATAATAACAACATTAATAATAATAATAATAGCAACAATCAGTAGTAGTAGTAGTATTCAAATGTTCTGAAGCTCTTGATTTGTCATCATTCGCTTGATAAATATACCGTCAAACACAAAGAAATAACAACAATCATAATAACCTATAATTTGATTAAGTAATTCACTTGGTAAAGAAAGTTTAAAATATAAAGGAATATTAAAAATGTACATGGAACAATTATGTATTATATTGTCAAAGGAAATATGTAGTGTTTTTTAACTGTTTTTGAGTTGGGAAGTCCTTGATATACGAGGGGAGGGAATTCCAGAGTCGTGTGGCTGAAACAAGGAAGGATGAGGAATAGTGAGATGTTCGATATAGAGGAACAGCTAGAGTTAAATGTTCACTCAATCGAGTGTTTAAGTTATGGTGGAAGGATAGCAAATGGAAGCGAGTAGAAATATAAAGGGGTAATGAGGTGGACAAAGTGTTGTATAAGAAGCAGAGGCAATGTATCTTTCGCCAAGACAATGTTTCAAATACTGGAGTTATGTGGTCTAAGGGATTTGTAGGTCTGTCATGTCATGGAGTACACCTGGGATAAGGCTATACCCTCTCGCACTCTGTACCCATTTTAGTCACCTTTTCAGACTCAGATGATCACCACACACATATCGTCAGTTAAACTTCTTCTTCTCTGGCTTTCCCCCACTTATAGGTTTGCCATCTTCAGTTTCCATTTATCTCTATCATTCCAATCTCCCTCTTCCAAATTCCTATCATCCATTATAGTTCTGACATAGGTTTTCCATTTCCATCTTGGTCTGTCACGTTTATTTCTTCCAGGGGGTGACCATTGGTATATATTTTTGGCCATCTTTCATTTTCCATTCTTTGTACATGGCCATACCATTTAAGCATTTGATTTTCAATCCTCTTAATTGTTACTGAGACATTTTTATTCAACAACGAACAACAATGAATTATTTAGATGTTTTTCTTTATTTAAGTTATATTTAAATATTAAAAGAATTTTAAAGTATAAAATTATTAACTATAACTTCCATACTTATTATGATATTAAATTCCTGCTTTATGATGCACATTGAAAATAAATGCACTGCATTCGCAGATCCTCGGGGACCTTGTCTATTTTAATGCAGAAACGGGAAGAAAACAGAATGAAACTTAAAACATTCTCCTTGAAGTCTATCACAGAATTTGTTTCTTAATTCTGATATAATTTCTGTGTACTTTTGAGAATATTGATTATTACACTTTTGTAGGGCCGGGAAATTATCCCTAAGGTAATTTAGTCTTTTAGTCAAAATATCTGGGTCAATTAACCACAAATCTGCAGAAAGTTGTTGTTTTTATTTGTGACTCCCAAAGTCTTCACGTGATCGAACATAGTAATTATCCTTGGACATGTGAATTAAGTTAGTCCAGTTGTGTTGTTATATCAACCAGAAAGGCATAATCACACATCCATTCTGCGTCTTTAAATCCAACAATAGGTTTGTCCTTCTCCTCCATAAATGTTTTTATTCGTTTTTGAGATCAAACACTCGCTTCAACATTTTGCCACGGCTCAGCCATCTTATTTCAGAGTACAATAAACAATATATTCTAATTTTGAATCGAGATTTTGTAAGAAATTTTGAACATTATCTAAATTTAGGGATTTAGCACAAAGGTTTTTCTTGGTGTATTAAGCAGTGATATTGCTTACAGAAATGTTTCCTATTTTAGCTGCCTCTGCTTGCAGTAATTTAACTAACCCTTCTCCTTTTCCTGGAAATGCAGGAGCTCTGTCTGTTGTTACACCAGATAGATTTTAGATTTGTTAAAATGGATGTGTTTTGAGTAAGAGGAGGAGTAGGATGAACATGTGTTGGAAATAGAAAAAGTTTTGCTCTTTCAAGTTTATCTTATACTTACTTTACTCACTGGCACTATCGAACCCATAGGTTCATGGCCACGCGGACATAAGCTCTCCATACATCCCTATCCTGAGCTAATGCTTTCCAATCATTCCCTGTATAATCTACTTCCCTCAAATCATAGTTAATGTTATTCTCCCACCTCATTCTTGGTCTACCAACTGGGCGTTTCCCTCTGGCTTTCCTACAAGAAGCTTCCATGCAAGTCTCCCATTCCCCATACGTGCAACATGTCCTGCCCATCGCAGTCTACAAGACTTAACTGTTCTTATTATATCTGGCTTCCTATAAAGACCATGTAGTTCATTATTATGTAGTCTTCTCCATTCACCTGTCTGTTCATCTCTCTTTGGTCCAAAAATTTTCCTAAGTACTTTATTCTCAAATACTTGTAATCTCCTTTCCTCCCTTAAAGTAAGAGTCCATGTTTCACACCCATATAATATAACTGGTAGAATAATAGTTTTATATATTTTCAGTTTAACTTTCTTTGAAAGGAGTTGGGACATCAAGAGTCTCTGCAATGCATAATAGCATGCATTTCCAGAATTGAGCCTATGTTTAATTTCTTTGTGCATCTCATTCCTATTTGTGATTATTGTTCCTGGGTATTTGAATTCAGCCACTTCCTCAAAATTTCCCTCATTTGTCATTAACTGTCCATTTCCATTATATAATGTATTTCTACGTGTGACCATATATTTAGTTGTATTGATATTTACTTCCAGTCCTAATTTCTTAGTGTTACTCAATAGTGTGTGCGTGTTGTCCTTTAGTATCTCCTCACTATCGGCCAATAGTACTACATCATCACCATAAACTAACAGCTTATTAATACCATTGAGTTGTAAGCCTTCCTCATTCTCTAAAGATTTAATGGCATACTCTAGTACAAAATTAAATAGTAGAGGAGATAGTGCATCTCCTTGCTTCAATCCATTCTGGATTTCAAAAGTGTCCGAAAACTGTTTGCCTACACGTACCTTACTCTTTGTGTCATTTAGACACATTTGTATAAGTCTAACTTTTTAGAAATTTTGAACTCTAGTAGGATACTGTATAACTTCTCCTTCTTAATTGAATCATATGCTTTCTTGAAGTCTACGTATCAAGTTTATCTTATACCAAATAGAATTATTTATTTCATCATCATCATCATCATAGTATATTCACAAATTTAGGTCATTTGTTGACCTGTTTCGGCCTCAAGAGAAACACCATCCAAAAGTCTTTTGAGTGGACGTCCTGGTCTTCTTCTTGCAGGTTGATATCTTAACATTTGTTTGGGTATTCTGTGAATTGCTGTGGGTCGTCATATTTCAATTCCTTCTGGATTTTTTCGTGTTGAGACTTGAAAGTAGTTTTGAAGTTCCTTAGGACAGGTTACTGGCCCAACACTAAGAAGTCCAGTGGTAGGGCTGCTACCTTTTAGTCTCTGGACAGACATTAGGATACCGCATTTACTCAGTACCTGATGGAACGGTTATACCGCCGTGACCCAGTCCTCAGAGCCTCGTTTGTGAAAACGTGTTGTACCACAAGAAGGTGAGGATGAGAATTGGGTAGGAGAGGTTATACACACGTCACTACTACTTCATAAATTATATTTTTTAAACTATAACTTAAAAAATATCTCTGTGGGCCGAAATGCGATGTGATAGAGCAAATATCATTGCAGGCAGCATGCAATGGGATCGAGGGCTGTGGGTTGGATACACCTGATTTAAAGGAACTGACACTACAGGGTTTAATTAATAGGAGTTGGGATATTAACATAATAACATAAATTGGCTATATATTGCATGTTTTCAAACAAGTTTAATTTTAATCACATGGAAAGGGACTTGTAGTTTAAAACTTAATTTTTTTATGGCTATGAGGTCCATTCTCAGAAATTTTACCACATGTGAAATCTTGTTATTTTTATCAAAATTATCTGTGTAAAGATTTATTGAAAAATGTCATATCTTACCAAATTTTATGAGTGCTTTATATTTTTCAAGGATGTTAAAGTTCCTTATCTTTTCATATTCATTCATGGAATTCCATTGTTGTGTAGTGTAGAATAAAGATAAATTACCATATTTGTTAGTATCCATTGTGAATAAGTTTAAACCTGTAAAAAATCAAGTCTAAATATGAATTAATTATGTATAAATTAGATTATTTTCGTAATATTAATTAATTAGAGAAAATATAGTAATACTGCTAAAATTTAGAAGTTACAAAATGTCTTATTTAAACATGGAGAATTTACATATATAGAATATTAATAAAAAAAAGATAAATTATTTTTAAACGATACCTGTATCTGAAATAAACTTACAATATAATATATTAAGCATAAGCCATATAATTTTAACAATAATAACTGATTTTGCTCCACACACTTAATGAAATAATTTCATTATGTATTTTCTCTTACTACCCGATTTGAAAATGGCGCTTGGAAATGTTAAACAGTGCACAGAGCGTAGAACGGAGCAGTGTCATCCTGGTAAAGGCACAGGTGATAGTTTAACAAAACGGCTTTGCTTGAGCAGATGTACCAACATGAGATCTTTTAAAAGTAGATTAAAAAAACTCATTAATTATCTTCATTATCGTCATAAAATAAACATTATTACTTTATTTTACGTGATGTGTAAATATCGTTTATTACATACTATTATACTATATTGATTTTATAGTTTGTATTTGTTTTGCTCTTTTTATGTTCCAGAATTTGCAGCCTTGAAATAATGATTTAATTTTGTTATGGCGACAAATGTATAGTTGTTTGCGTTTTGGCGGTTATTTTATTGTAGCTTATTTTATAAGTGAACTGTATTTGTTCTTATAATTAAGAATTAGCCCATGATCATCCTATTTTGGGCGTCTGCAGGGTGGCTTACGTTACAACCCTGGGTTAGCCAACCCCTGTGATTATCACCATAGATCAAAGTTATCTCTTCCACTTTTTTATGGATTGCTTCTACTTTTGTCAATGTAATTCACAATTTTCCTACATGATACTATTTTATAATAGGGAATGTTAATTTGCGAGATATCATTCATATTCATCTTTTAGGAATTCTCCTGGCGCACCAGTATCATCCATCATATCATCGGGGCAACCTAACCCCGCCTTCCAGGCGCCCCAACCTCAGAAGTGGGTTACAAATACGCCATGCCAGGAGAAAAACCAGGAATGTCGAAAAGACAAACCTGAGGCATTTGAAAAAAAAAAAAATTCAAAGTAATTCTTTATATTACTAAATTTCTATTTTATAAAATTCGTTGGTTATATAAATTTGAGTAGGCTCTATTTTATTTTATTAAGAACAGTTTAGAGAAGACACATTTCTTAAGGGTGAGTTGAAAACCATTGTATGATGGAAAATTCCAAAATAAAAAAATAACACTTTGGCTCGACTTTAGAATATGACGTTCTATGATTTTCCATCCATTTAGTTACCATTTTAATAACGTTTCGTAGTATTTTAAACGTTTTGCAACGATTTTAAAACATGTTTTATATTTATTATAGAGGATGTATAGAAACAAATTGGGCTTGGAGCTCTCAATGGAGGGTTTCAAAGGAGCGTGGTATGCATGCCTAACCGGGTGTGAAATTGGCGTGACCAACAGTCGCAATTAAATTCCAAAAAGATATTTTAAGAAATTCACTTCATTTTGTTAGGTTATGATGGGATAAGTTAGTGTACACCAGTTTAATGTATAGTTTATTGAATAATGTGCATGTAATTTATTTAGGAAAGGGAAGTTGGTGTACATCCATTTCTTATAAATATGTTTGGAAATTTATTGTGAAGGTTGTTTATACATTCTGGCGGAAGTTAACATTAAGCATTCACACATTTGCACTGCAATTTTGTAGAAATTAGAAAAAATCATTGAATAAATGAATGGCAAATTCCAAAGATGTTCCAATTTTTCCTTAGTTGAAAGGTACATTTTTTCATGATAATTAAAAATTGGTCCACTCCATGGTATGATAGGCCTAGAAGGGCCTGCTTACCTCATCCACATGTGTGAACGCTCATCTAGCTAGTATATGGGTGACATGTGGTCAGCATCTTGGGTCCCAATGGGAACAGGAGCCTCATGGATGACAGACGTATGCATGCTTTTTCATAACCTTGCATTGAGAAAAATTGATTGTATTTTAATGATGTAATTGACATTTTCAGATAAACTGATTACACTGAATTACGAGTTAGCTATTGAACACCAAGATCTGTAAAACATGGAACCAGGACTGCAAGTAAGTTACTTTGTAAAATTATTCTTAAATATGTCTTAATACACAGACGAGCTATCCATAACCATTGTTAATACAGCCTAAAGAGAAAACTTTGTCTGTGTTGAGATCTGAACTCATGACATTTACTTTTGCGATTAAACAAAGATAAGTTTGTGTTTACCCTGCAAGTTACCTGAAGAGTGCCACCACATAAAGTTGCAGGTTATAGATTCAAATCCTAGTTGATGCAGAAATTTGTCTCTGTAGGTGTGTTTTATTTAATAAAGGTGTCTCATAACACAGGCCTTAGAATTTAATTTTTTTTTCTGCAACACAAGGTTTATCAAGTCTCAAAACCTAATATTGGTGAGCTAAATTCAAGTACGTTAACAGTTTTTTTTTATATCAAAGTTTTTTATGTCATGTTGAAATAAAATATTTATTACTTTTTACGTTATATGTAATACCCATTATCCTTTAAATTCTTGTATTACCTGCAGAGGCTTGATACAATATCAATTGTACAGTTAAAACAGTTTAAAATAAATAAAAAACTAGTAATATACCTTAAGATCTAAGTGAATGGTGAATTGACTGGTGTTTGTGCTACTGCCGAGGATTTTCTCTTACCAATCACCAACGAAAATAGTAGGCATCCCATCAACCCTGGTATCTCGTTTCCATCTCTTTTATGTCTTTATGACAAGATTCTTCATGGAAAAACTGCACTTAAACTAGCATGAAATATTTTCCAAGTCCTATAAACAACAGTGTGCATGCGCCAGAGTTTATAGAGCCAGTGATAACCCACAATCGACGACATATTGGTTATCATCCTCGATTACTATCGGTCGCTATGAAATTTAAATTACCAATATTTGCAATAAATCCCAAATTGATGTTAAAAAATATATTAATAATATTAAAATTGCCAAATGTTTATTAAAAATGGGTGTACACTTACTTATCACTCCCTAACGCTGATCCAACCAGCGATAACCCAAAACAGCGATAGAAAAATCATAGACTAAGTAATACACTCTGTGGAGAAAATAGCAGTTAGCATCACAATATTGTGTAACAGTGTCATAATATTGTGATTTGTGTATTTAAATAAATACTTCAAAATTGTCTAATAATGTTATAAAAATTGTTTGAAAAAGTTTAAAATATTAAATAATCTTAGTAAATACAGAAGAGTCCCGCGCCGTAGCCGAGTGGTTAAGGTAGGAAGCCTTGGCGCAGAGCTACGGGACTTGCGCTGGTTCGAGTCTCCATGGGGGAAGAAATTTTCTCATGGCATTTCGGCCAGTATGGGACCGGTGTCCACCCAGCATCGTGATGCATTTGGGTAGCTACAATAAGTAGCGGCTCCAGGTTGAGGAAACCAGCTATAACGGCTGGGGGACTCGACATGCTGACCACATGTCACCCCTACACTGGCTGATTATCATCTACCCCTGTGATTGACACATGTGGATGTGAGGCCAGCAGCCGGCTGGTAGGCTAAGGGCCTTGTAGGCCTGTCACGCCAGGAGTTTTTGTTTTTTAAATACAGAAGAAGAGCTATAGTTTACAGCAATATAACTGAGCACTAGTAGAAGTGCAGTTGAGCCTTCTTCACTTAGTGCTCTGTGAAGGAAGTGTAACTTCAAGCTCTTTGTATTACATCCCAGTGCCCAGAACATTTTGAGCATGGTTTTACACTATTCTCACATTGGTCAACTTCAGCATTACACCAGACACTTCTCGATAACATCCTTGTATGTTTCCAAAGTTTGTAGTTCGACGTCAGACATGCAGTTTTTAAAAGTAACAAGTTTGTGAATCTGTGACCATGAAAAGTCTTCCTTCACTTTTGCCTCCAACAGTAACACAATTTTTTTATCAATAAATTGGTAACAAGGAGCATTTTTGTCCAAAATTTTAAGACTGCTTCATTTATCCTAGTTTTGTGTGCAAAGCAGGTAGTAATATTTTTTCAGAATAAACTTACTTACTCACTGGCACTATCGAACCCGTAGGTTCATGGCCATGCGAACATAAACTCTCCATACATCCCTATCCTGAGCTAATGCTTTCCAATCATTTCCTGTGTAATCTACTTCCCTCAAATCATAGTTAATGTTATTCTCCCACCTCATTCTTGGTCTACCAACTGGGCGTTTTCCCTCTGGCTTTCCTACAGGAACCTTCCATGCAAGTCTTTCATTCCCCATACGTGCAACATGTCCTGCCCATCGCAGTCTACGAGACTTAACTGTTCTTATTATATCCAGCTTCCCATAAAGACCATGTAGTTCATTATTATGTAGTCTTCTCCATTCACCTGTCTGTTCATCTCTCTTTGGTCCAAAAATTTTCCTAAGTACTTAATCTCAAATACCTGTAATCTCCTTTCCTCCCTTAAAGTAAGAGTCCATGTTTCGCACCCATATAATATAACTGGTAGAATAATAGTTTTATATATTTTCAGTTTAACGTTTTTGAAAGGAGTTGGGACATCAAGAGTCTCATAGACTACGATCGGCAGGACATGTTGCACATATGGGGAATGAAAGACTTGCATGGAAGCTTCTTATAGGAAACCAGAGGGAAAACACCCAGTTGGTAGACCAAGAATGAGGTGGGAGAATAACATTAACTATTATTTGAGGGAAGTGGATTATACAGGGAATGATTGGAAAGCATTAGCTCAGGATAGGGATGTATGGAGAGCTTATGTCTGCGCGGCCATGAACCTACGGGTTCGATAGTGCCAGTGAGTAAGTAAGTAAGTAAGAGTAAACAGCTTAATTTTATTCGTTAAATAGTCCTAACAAATTCCAGTCTTGATTCCCAAATTCTCTAGTTAAATTCAGTCGTCACTTCGTGATATTGTGAATTTATCGATAATTCAGGAGTAACTCGTGGCATTACTTATGATAAAAATGGCACTAAAACATTAATGTATATGATTTAATCTTAGCAAATAAACCAACACACGAAAGCTAAGTAATCGATACAATATTATCCGACAATAACCATACAGCTTTGAGATTTCCACCTTATCATCCCGATTTAAATCCCATTCAATTAATTTGGAGAGATGTAAGACAGTGGGTTGGTAGTAAAAATTTAAGATGTTGAAATGCTGTGCTGGGAATGATTTGAACAAGTTGGTAAAGAGGAATGGGAAAATGTGTGTAATAAAATGGAAGACAACAAACACGAGGACTGGGGGAAAGATGGAATTCTGGAAGTAAGAATTGAGAAATTATAATTGACGACAATGTATGGAGAGTAACATGAAACACTGACCAAACGGAATGTGAAGATATGTCAAGACTATTTACTTACTTACTCACTGGCACTATCGAACCCGTAGGTTCATGGCCGCGCGGACACAAGCTCTCCATACATCCCTATCCTGAGCTAATGCTTTCCAATCATTCCCTGTATAATGTACTTCCCTGAAATCATAGTTAATGTTGTTCTACCACCTCATTCTTGGTCTACCAACTGGGCGTTTTCCCTCTGGCTTTCCTACAAGAAGCTTCCATGCACAAGACTATTAACGGTTTAAATTAAAATAGAACTTTAACAGACTGATATAAACCATATACAGTGTGTGTGTGTATATACAGTTTGAATATGAAAGTTTTCTTGGGTTTTCCGCGTCGTGGATTCAAGTTCAGCCTCTGGCCACTGATTCCGACGTTTCGGCATGATCCCACATGTCATTATCAAGGAATGATAAGTTCGAGTCACAAGTTTATGTCTTATATAATAAAATACATAGAGTTTTCGCTGTGGTCCGTTTCCAAAGACATCACCCATCAAAGGTTTAGTTCTTATGTTGTTAAACATCTTCACTTTTCAGTGTGGTCCGTTTGGAAGCTGTACACCCATCCAAGCGTCGACCACACTCCATGTTGCAAACCGTGGTTCTCTTCATATCTTCTTCGCTGTTCTGGGGATGACATGGTGGGCAGCGAGAGCAGTTTTCCATGTAGATGGTAATCTTTGGGCATCATCTTGGGTGTTCATGGAACGTGGAGAAAAAAAAAAAAAAGGCCACATTCCATGAACACCCGAGATGATGCCCAAAGATTACCATCTACATTGAAAACTGCTCTCACTGCCCACCATGTCATCCCCAGAACAGCGAAGAAGATGTGAAGAAAACCATGGAGTGTGGTTGACGCTTGGATGGGTGTACGGCTTCCGAAACAGACCACCGCGAAAACTCTATGTATTTTATTATGTAAGACCTAAACCTGTGACTCGAACTTATCATTCCTTGATAATGGGATGTGGGATCATGCCGAAACATTGGAATCATTGAGGCCGAACTTGAATCCAAGACGTGGAAAACACAAGAAAACTTTCATATGCACACTTATATCCGCGAAAAATCTTCATATAACTGATAATATATATATATTTGAATATACTTCCTCCACGGATAAAGATGGCCTTATATTAATTAATTTTTATTGTGAGATTTATAAAATATGTAGCAGTGACTGTACTAGAAGGGGACGTGAGGTCATACTCCCTATTGGCTGAGATCTACATCTGGTAAATACAAGACTCACATCTAAGCTCCCATTACAATTTTTCATTAGTCAGGAACTGTTGTTAGGGTTGTACTACTCTCTTATAGTGTTGTTGTGGTATTGGAATTGTAATATCTGACCCATGTGCTGGCAGCTTATTGCTTCTGCAGTTTTTCTGCGGGAACTGGGTAATGTAACCAGGAGAGGGTCATAGGATGAATCTACCTTCAGTTAACACAGTGACAAACTACTATGAATAAAATCAGTGATTATGTTATAAAATTGTATTATATTTTATGTGTTTACATATATTAATACTTCACATATATACTGCATACAAGTAGTGGACTGCATGCTCTCATTTTTTATGTTAAAAATAGAATTGTGCAAAAATGTACGTGATACGCAAAAACTAGCAACAGATCCATTATCAAGGTGTTTGACTCATTTGCATTAATATATCTCATGCTGCAAAATCTTCGAGGCCTGTGTGTTTCATGTCGATACATTTCAAGGATTTTAAACAAATCCAGAAGAAAAGGTAAGGCACTTGTCTGCTGTGCTTAATAAGGGTGAACATTGTTACTGATACGTAAAGTTGTGAATGTTTGGTAATAATGTTCAATATAATTGTCAAATATTACCAATCACATAAAGTGGGGCAGCATGTTTATTCACAAAATGAAAATAACTTAATGACTTGAAATCAGTGCATGGAAACATATTTTTATGTGAAATACTCACGAAAACAATGAAAAAAAGCCATTTTAAATTTAATTTACTGAACTTGAAAGGCCTACAACTCAATGGTATTAATAAGCTGTTAGTTTATGCTGATGATGTAGTACTACTGGCCGATAGCAAGGAGATATTAAACGACAACACGCACACACTAAGGAATTAGGACTGGAAGTAAATATCAATAAAATTAAATATATGGTCACACGTAGCAATGCATTATATAATGTAAATGGACAGCTAATGACAAATGAGGGAAATTTTGAGGAAGTGGCTGAATTCAAATACCTAGGAACAATAATCACAAATAGGAATGAGATGCACAAGGGAATTAAACATTGGCTCAATTCTGGAAATGCGTGCTATTATGCATTGTAGAGACTTTTGATGTCCCAACTCCTTTTAAAAAACGTTAAACTGAAATGTATAAAACTATTATTCTACCAGTTATATTATATGGGTGCGAAACATGGACTCTTACTTTAAGGGAGGAAATGAGATTACGAGTTTTTGAGAATAAAGTTCTTAAGAAATTTTTGGACCAAAGAGAGATGACAGACAAGTGAATGGAGAAGACTGCATAACAATGAACTACATAGTCTTTATGGGAAGCCAGATATAATAAGAACAGTTAAGTCTTGTGGAGTGCGATGGGCAGGACATGTTGCACGTATGGGGAATGAAAGACTTGCATGGAAGCTTCTTGTAGGAAAACCAGAAGGAAAATGCCCAGTTGGTAGACCAAGAATGAGGTGGGAGGACAACATTAACAAGATTTGAAGGAAGTAGATTATACAGGGAATAATTGGAAAGCATTAGCTCAGGATAGGATGTATGGACAGCTTATGTCCGTGCGGCCATGAACCTATGGGTTCAATAGTGCCAGTGAGTAAGTAAGTAAGAACTTGAAAACTACCATTTTCATGACTATATTTTGTCACTTTGGACATTTTATTTGTCGTCTCTTCTCTACCTTCCCATTGAGATGGAGGCTAAACAAAATTGAGACTCTCACAATCCATCACAGTTACTCATGAAACTGTAGATATTAGACCTTTATGATTATTCCTACCTCTTACATCACTGGCAATGCTAAATCTCATTGGAACAAAAAAAAAGTTCTGTTGCTCTAAAAAATCATTAAATGTTATTTAACGAATCTGCATTATTGTTAATAGTTATTTCTCATACAATGATCTGTTATTTATTTTTTACAAGCCAAACAGATTAACAGTAAAGATATGCTATTTATCACTACATGCCAGCTTACAAATTGCCCGGAAGTAAGATTGGAATATTTAATCTCACATTTGGTAAATATTATTATTTTAGTCCACCGCTGTGGTCTCGAGGTAGCGAGCTGCCTTGTCACGCAGCGGGCCAGGGTTTGATTCCTGGTCGGGACAAACTCCTGGGTGGGGTTTTTTTCAGAGTTATTCCTCACCTGTAAGACATGTCAGGAAGCTTAGGACCCAACGGTCTCTGAAACTCATTCGGACATCATCATCGTCCTTCACCGGTGTGGAAAGTAACGGGAAGCTACCACACCTATAATTCCCTAGTAAAGCGGGAAAGCATAGCATGAAATACTATGATTGCAGTGAAAGACCTGCCTTTGGGCAGAATTACTATGGATGGATAATTATTTTTAGCTTCTGATGTTGTATTATCTACTAAATAGTCACTCCAAATCCAACGCGAGGTTGAGTTTTTTATTAGTTCAGGAAAACACCTGTTGTTGGATTACTTTGATAATATATTATCACGCTAAAGCATCACTGTCACTGCTATAAGGTACAAATATTCTCTTTAATTTGCTTACTTGTTATAGTCAGCTACTAGATGGCAGTGAAGACGTGAGTTCTCGCGACATCTAGTAATAATGGAGAATATAATACATATATAAGAAAAAGATAAGTGTTTGAATTGGATTCGCCTGGTAGTGTAATGGATATCACGCTGAGATACAGACTCAGAGATCCGGGTTCGAATCCCGTCCAGACATTTATTTTTCTTATATCATATATATATATATATATATACAGACATGCACACAGATTGTCTAAATCATTTTTGAAGGGGAAAAAAGTCATGGTTAAGGGATTGTACGAGATAGGATAGCACAAGTGGTTATTTTCTTTTGAAAAAATGATTTCTTTACTTTGTGTGAAGATATTGTACATGAATTCTGAGAAGTGTATATTTGACCTGATGATATATTGTAAGTTTCATGTTACAGGATGTCAAAGTTGAAATAAAATCAGAAGAAGAAGAACAGACTGACTATCCTGATATTGAACATGAAACATTTCCAGCTCCCGGCGAAATGAAACTTGAGGTAATGTTTTTGTTGGTATTTCAGAATTGGAGAGTGAAAATAACGGATCCTTGTACTAGTGACAGCTACAACATGGCTGCTGCTCATACATGGAGTAACTCCACACAATTTGTTATTCAAACGTGATATAATTTCAGTCGGAATAGTAAAAAAATCCAGCATATAGTAACTGTTGTAAAATAAGCGAAACTTTAACAACATAATTTGGGGTTTGATTTTGCTAGTTTGTGGAATGTATCTTTCTTTTTCTAATTAAATTGTATGCATCCAAATTCATTGTGAGAAGTAAACATGTTCACCATTAGAGAGATTTTAAAATTTTGCCTTTTGATTATATGCCAGATTTTTATTAATTTTTTTCTTCAGATTATATTTATCATTGTGATTCATTGACATATATTATGGTTTGTTGCAAAAAAAAATGAAAATTGCAGCTGCTGGAGTGATTTTTAAATTTTTTCTTTGGGTTAGTCTTCACTCTAATGGTCTGATGTTCAAACTGAACCTTACATTTGTAAGTTTGGTAATTCCATTACAGTTGTTGGAGTAGTAGGAGATTAAGGCTCTAGACAATCGGCTCAAAATGTCTTCTGGGTTGTCAGCCTCGCATGATGGCCTCCTTACCTTCAAATCTTGAAAGGATGAAGAAGGCCTACAATTGATGAGTGTTAATAAGCTGTTAGTTTATGCTGACGATGTACTGTATTGAGTAATTGTGGCAGAAACTTAATATCAATGAAACTAATTACATGGTCTCATATAGAAGTGGATTATATAATGTGAATTAATGACAGATGAGGGAAATTTTGAAGAAAAGGCTGAATTCAAATGCCTAGGGACAATAATTACAAACAGGGGTCAGGTGCACCAACAAATTAAACATAAGCTCCACTCTGGAAATGCATGCTGTTTTGTATTAGAGGGACTCTTGTCATGTCAATGTCTCTCAAAAAACATTACACTGACGATATGTAAAACTGTTATGTTATATGCGTATGGATAATTGAATCTTACTTTAAAAGAGGGAAAGATTGTGAACATAAGTCTTAGGACATTTTTTGGACCAAAGAGAAATGAAGAGACAGATGAATTGAAAGACTACTAACAGTGTTTTCAATTAAAATGTGTAGCTTTATAAAACAGTTGTCCTCAACTATAATACTTCTGTTATAAACATCGTCACACTATTAAAATTGTAGGCCTTTCAAAGAAATGCTTCATCCTCAGGAATACTTATGGTGCTGAAAAGATTTCTTTATTTCATACAGAAAGCTTTGGTTGTTGGGCGTGTTCTCATTTAGAATATTTTTATTTTCTCCTTCCTTGATATTTCAATCTCTTCCGGGGTATTGATTTTGTCTATTCTCTTTGTCATTATTTATATTGTTTTATATCTATGTTGTTGAATCTATGGCCGGTTTCTGAAGTGTGTTCAGCAAAGCTTGATTTTCCTTCTCGTTTAATGAAGTTTGGGAAATGTTCATTAAATCTTATTTTAAAACTTCTTGAAGCAGAAAATAAAAATATGCTAAACGAGAACACGCCCCAACAACTACAGCCCTCTGTATGAAATATACAAATAATTTCAGTACCATAATTATTCCTGAGGATGAAACATGTCTTTGAAAGCCTAGAATTATAATAGTGTGACGATGTTTATAACAGAAGTTATTATAGTTGAGGACGACGACTCTTTTATAAGGTACAAATTTTAAAATTGAAATACCTTAACCTGAAAGGTGTTCAAACATGATATTAAAAGTATAAATACTAACAGTGAGTTACACAATGTTTATAGGAAAGTCTTGTAGACTGCGATGGACAGATCACGTGGATGAGTGGGAAATAGAAGAAGGACATATAAATCCTCTCGAAGGAAAACGATGAAATCTCCCAGTAGGTGGGCCCAGAATGGGGTGTGATTGGAGGGAGGAAAATTATATGGGTATGATTGAAAACATTAGCTCAGGATAAGGATGTATGGAATCTTTGTTCCCACGGCCATGAACCTATGACAGTGCCAGTGACTTAATCGGTATTAGTAATAATTGATATGATAGAAATTTTAATAAAAATTTGTGTCATAAGTACCATGTGTGCGATTGTGTCGGATATATCAGAAGACATTTTGTACATTTTCCTCGTTCTGATACACGGGTCTTGTCTTGCTGTATATTCTGTCAGTTCACATTTCATTTCTAAAACAAGGGCAGAAGGTAATGCATGATCTGGGTACCTCTCAGTAGCATTTCACCATAGAGTAGAATAATGTCGGCGTGCTCCTTATTTGTAAACATAGCAGCAACACCTCAAAATATGAAGACCCACTGTTGTTATTACCCACTTCCACAAACAAAATAGGAACAACATATGTGCAACAGGTTCATACCCTTCGATGTTCTTATTATTAATTCGTACATCTCAATGATGGATAAATCATATTTGAAGAGAAAAATTATACGCTCAGACCGGGACTTGAACCCGGGACCCTTGGTTTTCTAGTCCAAGTGCTCTACCATTTGAGCTACCTGAGAAAAATTTGCGTTTAGATCGGTACTTGCTCAGGTAGCTCAAATGGTAGAGCACTTGGACTAGAAAACCAAGGGTCCCGGGTTCAAGTCCCGGTCTGAGCGTGTAATTTTTCTCTTCAAATATGATTTATCCATCATTGAGATGTATGAAATTAATAATAAGAATATCGAAAATAGCCGTACTGTCATTTATAATGTAATGTATAATTCCCAAATAGTCTTCTTAATATAGGAGCCGCCATTTGCAAAGATAGAAGCAAAGGCTTCAAAGCATTTGGTGGGCGGGAATTACAACGTATATAGAGAAAAATTTGCGTTTAGATCGGTACTTGCTCAGGTAGCTCAAATGGTAGAGCACTTGGACTAGAAAACCAAGGGTCCCGGGTTCAAGTCCCGGTCTGAGCGTGTAATTTTTCTCTTCAAATATGATTTATCCATCATTGAGATGTATAAATTAATAATAAGAACATCGAAATAGCCGTACTGTCATTTATAATGTAATGTATAATTCCCAAATATGTCTTCTTAATATAGGAGCCGCCATTTGCAAAGATAGAAGCAAAGGCTTCAAAGCATTTGGTGGGCAGGAATTACAACGTATAGAGAAAAAATTTGCGTTTAGATCGGTACTTTGCTCAGGTAGCTGAAATGGTAGAGCACTTGGACTAGAAAACCAAGGGTCCCGGGTTCAAGTCCCGGTCTGAGCGTATAATTTTTTCTTCAAATATCATAACCCTTGTTCATACCCTTTCAGCACTATGACAATCTATTCGAGTTCCACTGCAAATTTTAAAGGAGACATTTTTCACCGCCTCCAAACTTACTCTGGTGAGAGAGAAATATCTAAAATAACACTTAATGGTGCAGATGTACAGTTTGTTATGTTATATAGTTTGATATTCTGAAACTTTGTCTGTCTGTTTGCAGGTCACATCTGATGCTGTGAAAAATGAAATTAAAACATTGATATTGAAGAAGAGATAACTCATAATTTGGTAAGTTCACTTTCTGTGGAAATATAGGCCATCAAAAGTAAAAGCTTTCTTTTTATTTTTCATTGCAATCATTGGTTTTGGTACCTGTTCATGTAACTTAATTAAGACTTGGGAATGTGTGATGATCACAGCAATTTACCCCAGCTGTCTGATGAATGAATAGTCTATAACCGGCCAAAAGTTTACTTGTGGCTGAAAAGGTCGAAGCCAATAAGCCAGTACCTTGTTCGAAACAGTGTGATACAGGTATCTCATTGTATCTGTTTTAGGTGCATGGTGTGCAACAAATACAAGGGTCATTTCATAAGACATGGCAACTATTTTTTATCAGCCAATAAAACTGCGACAGTATATACAAGTCACTGGAATGCCCTTCACAAGGTGGTACAACAAACTGGGATCCATAAGGAAGATATGGGTGAGGGAAATTGAAAAGTGCATAAATAGAAATCATTGTTACTTCTATTACATGTGAAGAAAAAAGAAACTCGTATAACCCACAGCTAACACACTGCATGTGAAGCAGTTTACAAACAGGAGGATATCTAACGTAGACACATCACAAACAGCTAATATATTCAGCACCTTCCCCACCATCAGCACAAAATGTAAGCCTTGGGGGATTATTTTAAAGGGTGTTAGTTGTGGGTTAAATGAACATTTTTTCTTCACATGTAATAGAACTAAAACAATGATTTCTATTTATGCATCTTTCAATGTCCCTCACCCGTATCCTCCTGTACCACCATTGTGACTCTCACTTGTATATACTGAATTTTGTTTCCAGCAGCTTTATTGGCTGATATAAGTAGATGCCATAACTTATGAAATGACCCTCGTACGAATTTACAATAGACACCTACAAGAATCAAAAAAAAGTTTCATGTACCATTTATGAGTGTGTCTACAAAACTGGTGCTGTGCAATGCAATTATGTATCCTATCATGTGCTTGGTGTAGTCCAGGACTAAATTTGGTTTCACTGTTGCTGGTTGATAAGGATACTGGTGTCATCCCCTTTTTGATAAGTACTCAGAAGAGTTACAGTTCTTCTATCCGTCGATGTGAGAACCGGTTTAAACTAATTACATCCCTCTTTTTCATCTTTTTATTTTATTTGGCTGTAGGAAATTTGGCATATTTTTTCTATTGCTCAGGACTATACCTGTTGTGACAAAATTCATCTTGCATAATTCATCTGTTAATTCAGGTGAAGTATATCACCTGTCGTTATAAATATGGAAACCTTGAGGTGGGTCTGTAGGAGGGATGAGGTTCAGTCCTTTACAACTTCGGTGGTTTTGAGGAGATCAGAATCTGATAGAATTTTTCCCACGTAGGGCTGGAAATTATACAGAACTGCCTGAGAGTGAAAATACTTTCATTCCAAATGTTGGCTGGTTTATTTGGGTTGTAGTCTCCACTTGAAGCTGATTCTGCTTTCATCGACAGATGTGGAAGGTCCTCGTGAGTAGAAGAGAGAACGCTTGTGTAGCATTTTTTACATCACATCCTGCATCAATTTCTCTTTAGCTAACAGTTTGTTACTTTCATCATGGGCAAAATGTAAATTCCAAAACAAGAGGAGAAATTTGTCTCTTGGAAACACATCGCCAATAAAAGGGAAGTTAGTCTACCCAGCTTGTGGAAAAGTAGTTCATGTTATCAAGACTGGGATGAAGCACCATGCCGAAAAACAGTTTTATATCGGAAACTTTCGGGGGCGACCATGATGCAATTCTAGCTCTTTTAGTTAAGGTTGTTAATTTTTAATGTTAATATTATTCGTTTTTAAACACCTTAATGATGGACAAATTATATTTGAAAAGAAAAATATACGCCTAGACTGGGGTTTGAACCCAGGACCTTTGACTTTCTATGGCGCCTAGACTGGGGTAGCTCAGATGGAAGAGCATTGACATAGAAAGTCAAAGGTCCTGGGTTCAAACCCCAGTCTAGGCGTATATTTTTCTTTTCAAATATAATTGTTAATTTTTGTTTGTCTGACTGTGAATTCAGGTTTCCTTCGTTATGTCAAGAATTAAAAAAAAAGTGAAAATATTCTACTGGATTGATATCCTGATCAAAAAGAGATGGTAACACTGGCCCCTGCTGAATTTTATTTATTGGTACATTTGAAGTTGTGTGGGATCTAATTAACTCACCTCTGCCCAGGAAGGTGCACCCAGGAGTGGGTTACAGTTCTGCCAATGCCAGGAATTAATTAAGAATACTTTGTGACATTAAGAAAATTTACACTATGTTGTGATGCCTGTGTATCAATTATGGCTCTGGTTTGTGTTTCTCAATATGCTCAGTCTACAGACACCCTGTAACTATTGTTGTAAAGTTTGATATTTAACTTTGTTCACAGGTCGCAGCATTTGCTGTAAAAGAGGAAACTAATGATATTAAACAAGAGGTACCAACTATAACAAAGGTAAGGATTTTGTTTATATTTTCTTTTGCAATATTAGACCATCTATTATTTTGATGTGTGGTTATGCTACTTAATTAATGTGAGTGAATTATTTAAAGTGGTTCTGTTGAAAAACCACTCACAGTATTTTCCAGTCTGTAAGGTCCTCTTTATTATAATTTTCCCAGAAAAACCTGTGTTTCATGAAACATGATCTTCAAATGTTTTGTCTTAACACTGGATGACTACTTTGCATGTATGTGAATCATTTCTGTTGAAATGGTAATGATATTCAGTGAGTTTCCTTGCATCCATTTTAAAACTTTGGTCTTTATTCCTGCTCACTTCACACATGCTAGAAATAATATGAGAGTCACATGTCCATTTGATTTTACAATTAACTGCCTACGAAGATATTGGAAGTTAAAAGGGAGTGTAATGATGATGATAGTCTTTACCTTTGTTATGTGAGTTGCATCCATTTTTAAAATGAAGTTAAAAAGTTTGTCTTATTCACCAGTAAATAAAGTAGCAGTACTTTGGTTTCTTTGTTTTGCAGCATTTGCTAAGTGTGACCTTGTAACACACCACTGTGTATTTCTGTCCTTACCACTGTTGAGGGATATATTTTAGAACTCAGTTTTACCTTCATAACTCTGAAAGTCTCATGTTTTAAGTGCTGTAGTTCACCAGATATGTGGTGTTCATTAATACAACATGGTATATGCCAGGAGTTCACTGGTTTGAATCCTGATGGAGGCAGTGTATTTAAACAGCCTAAACCTTCCGACTGCATCATGACCCTCGTGTTGGCTGAAATGAGTATCAGATGCTCGCTCTGGGGGTAATAGTTACCATTATGTAGAACTAAGAACGTGGGTGACATCTTGTGCTAATTGTATGGAAAGGTGGAAGTCTTAACCTTGTGATGCACTAGTTGGATCACTTTACCTTATATTTTCCAAGATTCTGCCTCTTTAAATTAAACAATTAACTATTTCTTAGTGTTTTGAATGTTATGCAGTAAGAGATGTCACATCAGTTAGCTTTAAAATAAGTCTGCTTACTGTAGAGATAGGGAGCGGGAGTAGTGGGAACATTTATGCCAGATGCCTCGTCATCTAATTAGTGACGCGCGTTAATGGATTAACGAGATTCTCTCTGTCCCTATTGACAGTTAAATAATAATTTCAGTTTAGGACTTAGTGTCTGTGTTAAAATTTAATTTAACCAATCACATTAAGAGACACACATTCAAATTTATATTTTCATATGTTGCATGTGTGAATGTATACAGGCTGAAAGTATATGCAAAAAGTTCCAGTAAACATGGATCTACAAACAAACCACGTGCGAGATTTTTCATTATGAATATGAGGTCATAACTTGCAATATCCAGTGTTGTTAGTTTGGCGCTACAATAAATAGTAAAGAATGACTTAAACTTTTTAACATTTTTTTTCTCGAAAATTGCATAATGCTGCATAGCTGTTTGATACATAACACCGTCCAATTATTCTCAGTGCAGGTCTATAGAAAATAAATAACGACTCAGGTCAAGATTATAAACTATATTTTTTTAAACTTTGAATTCAGTATCTTCATATATGTCTTATTAACGACACACTAAAAGTATATTATACATTTCTTCTTTTTCTATAGACATATGCCTATTTATTTACACACACTATGTCAATGATGATTACATGTTATTCCACCTGTTGAGGGGTCTGCCCACTTCTCTCTCTGCTCCAGGATGTAAGTTCTTCACTACTCTAATGAGCCTCTGTCCACGTGAGCATTCCGTTCCCTTTTCCCTTTTGATACTAGCTGTACTCATGGGAATTCACTAAATCTCTAACAGTTCCTCCCCCACATGTCAATTGATCGGTTTGTCACCGTGCACCATTACGTCAGTCGCAATCAGTGGTTGCATTGCTATTTGTGTGTCGTGTGTTCAATCTAATTTTTTTGTATCTGTCCTATAAGTGGACCTTTGATTTTGGGGTTTCTTTTATGGTTCAACTATCGTCTTATCTGCCGAGATATATGGTAAGTATGTGGTTTATTTTTATTTTTCTCGTTGCCTTTTCCATCTATTAGATCTACGGTCTCAATCCATTGCTCAAGTAGTCTTCCCAAAATTTCTTTATTTACTCATAATGCTATATATATATATATAATGCAACCTATTTTATCTAATCTCATACACAAGAAATTAGACTCATAGACCCAAAATGTTGTTTACCACATCCTAAATTACATGGGAGCAGAATTAAAACAAAGTAAATCTAAAAAATTTCAAATAAAAGCTGTGAGAGCAAGTTGTGTATTACAATCTATAAGACACAAAATTAAACTGCAATCAACTGTACACCATTCTTTCTCTTTGTGACCATTCTCCCTCTCATGCAGAAGCTTTCAGTTAAGTTTTGTGCTTTGATGTACCAATTTGCTCTACTATATTATTATTATTGATTTCGTACATCTCAATGATGGATAAATCATATTTGAAGAGAAAAATTATACGCTCAGACCGGGACCCTTGGTTCTCTAGACCAAGTGCTCTACCAACTGAGCTACCTGAGCAAGTACCGATCTAAACGCAAATCTTTCTCTATATACATTGTAATTCCCGTCCACCAAATGCTATGAAGCCATGCTTCTATCTTGCAAATGGCGGCTCCTTTATTAAGAAGACATATTTGGGAATTATACATTACAGCCAGTACGGCTTTTTCCATGTTATTATTATTGATTTCGTACATCTCAATGATGGACAAATCATATTTGAAGAGAAAAATTATACGCTCAGACCGGGACTTGAACCCGTACCCTTGGTTCTCTAGACCAAGTGCTCTACCAACTGAGCTACCTGAGCAAGTACCGATCTAAATGCAAATCTTTCTCTATATACATTGTAATTCCCATCCACCAAATGCTATGAAGCCATGCTTCTATCTTGCAAATGGCGACTCCTTTATTAAGAAGACATATTTGGGAATTATACATTACAGCCAGTACGGCTTTTTCCATGTTATTATTATTGATTTCGTACATCTCAATGATGGACAAATCATATTTGAAGAGAAAAATTATACGCTCAGACCGGGACTTGAACCCGGGACCCTTGGTTCTCTAGACCAAGTGCTCTACCAACTGAGTACCTGAGCAAGTACCGATCTAAATACAAATCTTTCTCTATATACATTGTAATTCCCGTCCACCAAATGCTATGAAGCCATGCTTCTATCTTGCAAATGGCGGCTCCTTTATTAAGAAGACATATTTGGGAATTATACATTACAGCCAATACGGCTTTTTCCATGTTATTATTATTGATTTCGTACATCTCAATGATGGACAAATCATATTTGAAGAGAAAAATTATACGCTCAGACCGGGACTTGAACCCGGGACCATTGGTTCTCTAGACCAAGTGCTCTACCAACTGAGCTACCTGAGCAAGTACCGATCTAAACGCAAATCTTTCTCTATATACATTGTAATTCCCGTCCACCAAAAGCTATGAAGCCATGCTTCTATATTGCAAATGGCGGCTCCTTTATTAAGAAGATATATTTGGGAATTATACATTACAGCCAGTACGGCTTTTTCCATGTTATTATTATTGATTTCGTACATCTCAATGATGGACAAATCATATTTGAAGAGAAAAATTATACGCTCAGACCGGGACTTGAACCCAGGACCCTTGGTTCTCTAGACCAAGTGCTCTACCAACTGAGCTACCTGAGCAAGTACCGATCTAAACGCAATCTTTCTATATATACATTGTAATTCCCGTCCACCAAATGCTATGAAGACATGCTTCTATCTTGCAAATGGCGGCTCCTTTATTAAGAAGACATATTTGGGAATTATACATTACAGCCAGTATGGCTTTTTCCATGTTATTATTATTGATTTCGTACATCTCAATGATGGACAAATCATATTTGAAGAGAAAAATTATACGCTCAGATCAGGACTTGAACCTGGGACCCTTGGTTTTCTAGACCAAGTGCTCTACCAACTGAGCTACCTGAGTAAGTACCGATCTAAACGCAAATCTTTCTCTATATACATTGTAATTCCCATCCACCAAATGCTATGAAGCCTTTGCTTCTATCTTGCAAATGGCGGCTCCTTTATTAAGAAGACATATTTGGGAATTATACATTACAGCCAGTACGGCTTTTTCCATGTTATTATTATTGATTTCGTACATCTCAATGATGGAAAAATTATACGCTCAGACTGGGACTTGAACCCGGGACCCTTGGTTCTCTAGACCAAGTGCTCTACCAACTGAGCTACCTGAGCAAGTACCGATCTAAATGCAAATCTTTCTCTATATACATTGTAATTCCCGTCCACCAAATGCTATGAAGCCATTCTCTATCTTGCAAATGGCGGCTCCTTTATTAAGAAGACATATTTGGGAATTATACATTACAGCCAGTACGGCTTTTTCCATGTTATTATTATTGATTTCGTACATCTCAATGATGGATAAATCATATTTGAAGAGAAAAATTATACATTTGCAAGATAGAAGCATGGCTTCATAACATTTGGTGGACGGGAATTACAATGTATATAGAGAAAGATTTGCGTTTAGATCGGTACTTGCTCAGGTAGCTCAGTTGGTAGAGCACTTGGTCTAGAGAACCAAGGGTCCCGGGTTCAAGTCCCAGTCTGAGCGTATAATTTTTCTCTTCAAATATGATTTATCCATCATTGAGATGTACGAAATCAATAATAATAACATGGAAAAAGCCGTACTGGCTGTAATGTATAATTCCCAAATATGTCTTCTTAATAAAGGAGCCGCCATTTGCAAGATAGAAGTATGGCTTCATAGCATTTGGTGGACGGGAATTACAATGTATATAGAGAAAGATTTGCGTTTAGATCGGTACTTGCTCAGGTAGCTCAGTTGGTAGAGCACTTGGTTTAGAGAACCAAGGGTCCCGGGTTCAAGTCCCGGTCTGAGCGTATAATTTTTCTCTTCAAATATGATTTATCCATCATTGAGATGTACGAAATCAATAATAATAACATGGAAAAAGCCGTACTGGCTGTATGTATATTCCCAAATATGTCTTCTTAATAAAGGAGCCGCCATTTGCAAGATAGAAGCATGGCTTCATAGCATTTGGTGGACGGGAATTACAATGTATATAGAGAAAGATTTGCGTTTAGATCGGTACTTGCTCAGGTAGCTCAGTTGGTAGAGCACTTGGTCTAGATAACCAAGGGTCCCGGGTTCAAGTCCCGGTCTGAGCGTATAATTTTTCTCTTCAAATATGATTTATCCATCATTGAGATGTACGAAATCAATAATAATAACATGGAAATAGCCGTACTGGCTGTAATGTATAATTCCCAAATATGTCTTCTTAATAAAGGAGCCGCCATTTGCAAGATAGAAGCATGGCTTCATAGCATTTGGTGGACGGGAATTACAATGTATATAGAGAAAGATTTGCATTTAGATCGGTACTTGCTCAGGTAGCTCAGTTTGGTAGAGCACTTGGTCTAGAGAACCAAGGGTCCCGGGTTCAAGTCTCGGTCTGAGTGTATAATTTTTCTCTTCAAATATGATTTGCTCTACTATAACTTGAGCATTTATTTGTAGTATCACAGCAGTGAAGCAAATAGTCTTTGATTCTTTTCAACGTGTTTAAGTGGATTGATCAATAGGACAGAATTTTTTAAAAAATTTGTAGATTATAGTCACTATGATTTATGTATTATTATTATTATTATTATTATGTATGTATGTATTATGTATTATTTTGTTGTTGTTAATTATTAACTATTATTGTTAATTATTATTAGCAACTAAAATTTTGAATTCTACAAATAAAATAAAATCACAGATAAGATTTTTACACCCTCTTTTGTTATAAAGTAGGTTGAATAAAAAAAGAAATGTTGACATGCATGAAATACTGAAAGTTCATAATATAGTAGAAGATATCCAAACATACAAAAAACTAAAAACTAAACTGCATGGCAGGTCATGCCTAGAAGACCATGTGCATACTAGCAAGTTGCTGACATTAAATCCACATGCGCCACATCCAGCCATTATAGGGGTGACACGCTTTCATCATTTGGAAATCCACGGATATTGTATCTGGTTTTCTCAACCTGGTTTCTCCACTTATGGCAACTTACCTAATATCTCATGTTGCTAAATGATTATAGACCCCATGCTTGTCAAAACTTTATACAAAATCTTCCTCCAAGGGGCTCGAACAAACTTTTGACCCATAGCTCTGTGTCATGACATAATGCTTTAGGTTACAGCAGAAGGAGTGGTAAATTTCTTCAACAGAATAGATTGAGTTTGTTTTCTAAAAAAAGAAATTCCAATATCAACTTAAACAACACAGAGACAGGGCAACACACAAACAATGCTTGGGAATCAAGAACATCTTGAGATATAACATGACCCAATAAGCATAAACCTAAAATGTTCATGATTTTTTTTATTGCTGCTGCTGTTATTATTATTATTAAAAAATTCACCATGATCTGTAAATTATTTAGTTTTCCTGTGGCTAGTTATTTATATTAAAGAGATTTAAGCGAGTTGTAATTTTTCTGTCTTAAGTTTAATTTGTAAAATACTTGATATTCCAGTGGTGTACTAATACATTTTATTTTATTTTATATCAGATTTAATTATTATTCATACATAAATATTTAATAACTGATACAAAACACTTCTATCAAATGTGCTCAGAATCAACCAGCTCAATAATTAAATGGGCTAAATGTAATAAAGTATACCCAAAATTTAATGAAATTTAACATTTTTATAATAGAAATCGGAGGTGACACAAGGAAGTAAATGAGTCTCATGCTTCTTACCTCACACATAATAATGATGCATCTGCATTTTTAACTAAATTCTGTTGTTAGAAATGAGCCCTTAACTCCAGCATTTCTCGTTATACCTGGTGTGAATTGATTGGACTTCAAGATCACGTCTTGCTGTCTGGGAACTTCAAATTCATGATTTTATTCTTGTTCTTCTGTGTGTGTATCTTCCAATATTATAATTCTCTTGATCTCTCCAAATATTTCAATAGTTTAGTTTGTTCCTCAAATTTATGATCTTATAACAAGCAGTTTGCCACCACCAATTTCATGATTTCCTCAAGTTTATTACTGCTTTTCTTGGTTTTCTATGCAGTCGTTAATATAGTCCCTGCAGTTAATTTGATAAATGTCTTTTTTTTTGCCATTTGTAGTTTTTATTTTCTTACATCTTTGCTGAAGATTACATAAGCTGAATTATGATGGTCTTGAAGAAGATTTCTGGGCTGTAGGCCGTGGTCTTGAGGCTTGAAGTTCCCTGACGTTTCGCCAGAGACTGCGTCTGGCATCAAGACAACCATTGACCAAGGCCCACAGCCCAGAAATCTTCTTCAAGATCATCATATCAACTCCGGCCGTGAAATCGTAAGTCAGTATATAAGCTGAATTGTTTATTGTTGCTAATGTAATGTAGAATTTACTAAATATTTTGTGAAATTTGTTACAGGATATCTACCATTCTGTAACTAACTTGTAACAAATTTCAGATGAGATTACTACATCCAAACTCATATTAGGAGCAATAAACATGTTAAGTATAATTTTTCTGAAAACAAATAAAAAAATTCAGGTTTAAGAAAAAAACAGGAATTTATCAAATTATTTGCAAAGACTGTCCTAGGAGATCATCAGTGTGGATTTAGAAGAAACAGGTCTACAACTGATCTGACTTTTAGCATAAGACAGATTTTAGAAAACAAATGGGAGTATGATGGTGCTGTACATCAACTATGTGTAGACTTCAAAAAGCATATCATTCAATTAAGAAGAAGTTATATAGTATCCTGCTGGAGATAGAAATTCCTAAAAAGTTAGACTTACATGAATGTGTCTAAATGGCACAAAGAATAGAGTGCGTGTAGGCAAACATTTTTCGATTCTTTTAAAATCCACAATGGGTTGAAGTAAGGAGATGCAATATCTCCGCTAATATTTCATTTTGTACTAGAGCATGCCATCAAATCTTTAGAGGATGAAGGCCTACAACTAGATGGTATTAATGAGCTATTAGTTTATGCTGATAATGTAGTACTATTGGGTGATAGCGAGGAGATACTAAGGGCCAACACTAAGAAATTGGGACTGGATGTAAATATCAATAAAGCTACATATCTGTCACACATGGAAACACATTATATAATGCAAAAGGTCAGATAATGAAAATTATGGAAGTTTTGAGGAAGCGGCTGAATTTGAATACAAGGGAACAATAGTCACAAATAGGAATGAGATGCACAAAGAAATTAAACGTAGGCTCAATTCAGGAAATGCGTACTATTATGCATTACAGGACTCTTGACGTCACAACTCCTTTCAAAAAACGTTAAACTGAAAATATATATAACGGTTATTCTACCAGTTATTGGATGCGAAACATAGACTCGTACTTTAAGGGATTAAGGGAGGGAAGAAGGTTATGAGTATTTGACAATAAAGTTCTTAAGAAAATTTTTGTGCATGGAAGCTTCTTGTAAGAAAACCAGAGGGGAAACATCCAGTTGGTAGACCAAGAATCAGGTGGCCTAATAACATTTACCATGATTTGAGGGAAGTTGATTACACAGGGAATGATGGGAAAACATTAGCTCGGGATAGTTATATGGAGAGCTTGTGTCCACGCACCTATGGGTTCAATAGTGCTAGTGAGTTAGTAGTAAATTATGCATAAGAAAAAAATGGTACATTTTCTAAAAAATAACTTCAGGAATATTAAAAATGGATAATTTAAAATTATGGTTGTTAACAGCTCCTTAGTTGTTGATACAGGATCACTAAAGTTGAAAAATGCAGTATTAAAACATTTGGAAAGACCAATAGAACTCACATTATAAAAAAAGAACAAAAACATTACAATAAATATTGAAGTTCCTGGGCAAGCTTGATTTTATTTAAGTTTATTCAAACTCCATCAGGTGGTACAAGAACAGCTCATCAGTATTTACTTTTTAATGTTGATAATGGTCTCTGAAGCGTATTCAAGTAAGAGGATGATATTTAATAGAGTGATGTGTATAGCTTTCGATTCATATGTGTATTCTGTTTATTATTTTAATTGTGATATCTCATTTACCATATGTAGGTGAAAGTTGCATATATTTTTTCATTATTACTGTACATGTGATGCATCTCTATATTGTGTTTGTCGAACTTCTCGTAATACTGTGAAGAACTGAAATGAGACACAGTATGAAATACACAAAAGGATGAAAGAACATTTCACATTGCTGCTGAGGATTTTTTAAAACTCTTACAGAATGTATATTACATAGAATAGTGATACATTGTGACACATCTGTTACTATAATGTAATATTTTCAGATGGACCTGACTGAAGAAAGACATGCTGAAATATACAGTCCTAATCATAGATCACATACAGAAGAATGTACGTCTTATAAATATTTTGTTTGTAATAAGCCATTTTCTAGTAAGTCCTATCTTAGTAGACAATTACCTGTACTTAGTAACAAGAAACGTTTTAAATGTTCTGTTTGTAATAAGTCATTTTCTACGAAGACCAATCTTAATACACATTTACTTCTGCACAGTAATGACAAACACTTCAAATGTTCAGTTTGTAATAAGTCATTCTCCCAGAAGTGCAATCTTAATACACATTTACTTGTGCATAGTAATGAGAAACACTTCAAATGTTCAGTTTGTAATAAGTCATTCTCCCAGAAGTCCACTCTTAATACACATTTACTTGTACATAGTAACGAGAAACACTTCAAATGTTTAGTTTGTAATAAGTCATTCTCCCAGAAGTGCAATCTTAATACACATTTACTTCTGCATAGTAATGAGAAACACTTCAAATGTTCAGTTTGTAATAAGTCATTCTCCCGGAAGTCCACTCTTAATAGACATTTATTAGTGCATAGTAATGAGAAACACTTCAAATGTTCAGTTTGTAATAAGTCATTCTCCGGAAGTCCACTCTTAATACACATTTACTTGTGCATAGTAATGTGAAACACTTCAAATGTTCAGTTTGTAATAAGTCATTCTCCCAGAAGTTCACTCTTAATACACATTTACTTGTGCATAGTAATGAGAAACACTTCAAATGTTCAGTTTGTAATAAGTCATTCTCCCAGAAGTGCAATCTTAATACACATTTACTTCTGCATAGTAATGAGAAACACTTCAAATGTTCAGTTTGTAATAAGTCATTCTCCCGGAAGTCCACTCTTAATAGACATTTATTAGTGCATAGTAATGAGAAACACTTCAAATGTTCAGTTTGTAATAAGTCATTCTCCCAGAAGTCCACTCTTAATACACATTTACTTGTGCATAGTAATGAGAAACACTTTAAATGTTCAGTTTGTAATAAGTCATTCTCCCAGAAGTCCACTCTTAATAGACATTTATTTGTGCATTGTAATGAGAAACACTTTAAATGTTCAGTTTGTAAAAAGTCATTCTCCCGGAAGTCCACTCTTAATACACATTTATTTGTGCATAGTAATGAGAAACACTTTAAATGTTCAGTTTGTAATAAGTCATTCTCCCAGAAGTCCACTCTTAATACACATTTATTTGTGCATAGTAATGAGAAACACTTTAAATGTTCAGTTTGTAATAAGTCATTCACCCAGAAGTGCAATCTTAATACACATTTACTTGTGCATAGTAATGAGAAACACTTTAAATGTTCAGTTTGTAATAAGTCATTCTCCCGGAAGTCCACTCTTAATAGACATTTATTAGTGCATAGTAATGAGAAACACTTCAAATGTGCTGTTTGTAATAAGTCATTCTCCCAGAAGTCCACTCTTAATACACATTTACTTGTGCATAGTAATGAGAAACACTTTAAATGTTCAGTTTGTAATAAGTCATTTTCCCAGAAGTCCCATCTTAATTCACATTTACTTGTGCATGGAAAGGAGAAACATTTCAAATGTTCAGTTTCTAATAAGTCATTCTCCCAGAAGTCCCAATTTACTTAGACATAATGACTAAGAAATGTATGTCTAAGTTCAACATATTTTTAAAATGTAATTTTCATTAGTTTAATACAAGTTTATTTATCCAACACTCCAGTAATAAGTAGGATATATATATATATATATATATATATATATATGAACCGGTATAATTGGAGGGCTCTTTTGATTGTAAAAGTAAAGTAATATGTTCTAGTAAACAAGTCATTGCCGACAGCGGCATTTTAAGTTATTTGAGGGTGTCTGAAGTAATATAAATAACTTAAGTTTATTGCCTGATCATATGTTACGTATTTTGGAGGACAAGTTGTATTACGGTCTTAGACTTTATGCATATCCTCAAGGTTAAAACTCAGAAGGGAAGCATCGATATCGTTAGGAGGGATGAAAGATAGGTTTATTGCTTTTAAGAAACTTCAAACTGAAAAAAATAATGTAGCCTCCAAAAACATAGCGGGCAGCTAGAGAGATTATTGACCTCGAATAACTTGGAAGTGAAGATAGTCATGTAAAAGGCCACGCCCCAAATCTAGTAGGCCTATATCGACTTGCACATGTAGCCTATAGAGGTGTGTCAAAAGATTTATTTTATCCAATGAAAATTTTGTATAAAATTGTAATGGTGACGGAAAAATAAGTCAAATACACGACTTTCTTAAATATTTAATATAAAATGTTATATAAGTTAAAAATCAAGTAAGTGGAGCGAGTGCTCCCCGATAGTCAAAGTAAATAGGGCAAGTGCCCTGTCCGTAGACCATACAGAGTGAGAGGGACGAGTGCTCCCTTATAGTCAGTAGTCGAGTAAGTAGGGCGAGTGCCCCCATTAGGAGAACGTACAAAAAGAAAAGATCCACGATAAGCATTATTAAAATTGAGTCGTGATTTTGACCATTCCTTAGTCAAGTTATCAGAGAAAAGTGTATAATTTACTATTGAGGGAAAAGAAAGTTAATAAAATCCTTCTGTCACGTCGCCTAAAATTATTTTGATCACTATTTACCTTAAACGGTTCCTTATCTATCACTGGTTAAAATCATAAGTTCAGCCCGACCCTGAAGAAATATAGAGAAACTCATAACATAGCTCGCACGCCTACATAAGTTCAGCCCGACCCTGAAGAATCTCACAATATTAGTAGGGGTGACATGTGGTCATGTCATAGCTTGTTTTCTTAACCTTGAGCTGCTACTTATTAAAGTTACTCAAATTCTTCACAATGCTTGATCCCATACTGGCCATAATTCCATGAGAAAATATCTTCCCCCTTGGAGACATGAACCTTAGATCGGTGCCAAGGCATCTTGCCTTATCCATTCGGCTAGAGTGTGGGACATTGGATTATTTACAGCAATTCAATATTTTCTATATTAAGTAGCCGAGCGGTTAAGGTAGGAAGCCTTGGTGCAGAGCTACGGGACTTCGCTGGTTCGAGTCTCCATGGGGGAAGAAATTTTCTCATGGTATTTCGGCCAGTATGGGACCGGTGCCCACCCAGCATCGTGAGGCAATTGGGTAGCTACAATAAGTAGCGGCTCCAGGTTGAGGAACCAGCTATAACGGCTGGGGGGCTCGACATGCTGACCACATGTCACCCCTACACTGGCTGTTGATTATCTACCTCTGTGATTGACACATGTGGATGTGAAGGGCCAGCAGCCGGCTGGTAAAAGGGCAACCGCTGAAAAGTGGAAAGACCCTCAATCGGAAGCGGAAGTTGTTAGCACTTTGAACTTCCAAGTAACAATCCCATCAAGTTTGATAAATTGTGTCCTGAATTTTTATGAAAATGCATATAACTTGTCCTTCTTAATCTTTGCTATTTATTTTATTTTTGTAAAGAATACTTTGAGGTTATCATTAACGCGTAGACAAGAGCAAATATGATACAAACTGCTAATGAATACAATTATCGTCATGATCCTGTAGCTCTATTTAGGAGCATAGGGCATCAATAAGAGCTTTCCACCTGGCAACATCTTTCACTACTTCCTGACAGTAGAAAGATGATTTAGTTTAAATTATTTCAGAAATATATTTTAAATTGAAAGTTGATTTCTCAACCATTATATCTGTGATATTATTGTTATGACATTTTATATGGTTATTAACTTCTGCGCTGTGCAAAAGTGTTTTTTAGAATAGAGTGAAAATGTCTGTTTCTCTATCCAAAATAGAAAACAAATGCTGAGGAACATGAGAGAAGAGATGCTGGTTGACAAAAGGAGAAATGTCTTTTTCTTAATTAACATTGTACCGACATTAATTTGTGACGGCTGTTGCTAATAATATTGTCCGGTGGAAAGTTCTTACTGATGCCCTACACCTGTTCAGTTTTTTTTAATAATCTCAGGCCTCAAAATGCATATGATGGATTAACGGCTTTTTGTATGTATTTTCAGAATCCTAAAATCTATCTGTGACTTATGAGAAATATTTGCTCATTTTGTACCCAAAAAGGACAATCCCTCATTGTATATATTGTAAGTTGCAAATTGCATATTTTCATATCAGCATATCGACGATAGGCAATGAAAACCTCGTAATTCCATCAGCCATTGAAAACCACATAATTGCAGTAGCCAGCACAGAAATATGTGATGCATAACCTGATGAGAACACGGACTACAAATCTCTATTAACAACTTGACTTGTATTCTGTAGTAAAATATGTGGCAACTATTGCTGTATCAATTTTCATAATTATTTAAAAAGGTTATTTGTTTCTCCTGTAAAATTTACCAAAATGGAGTTACGAGGTTTTCATTGCCCACCATCGATTATTAAAAAAATATTGGCATAATCATTTATTAAAATGTATTAATCACATCCATTTGAATTTAAAATATTGTTGTTATTACCTCATGCATAAGTTATTTGTATTTTTATAAAATGCTGTTAATAAATGTTAATCTTCTTATCTGGTTATGTTATTGTGTACGTACAGTTTAGAACTATAACCTTACTATACTTTAAGTGAAACAGGTTTCTTAAAATGTGGAATGAATATTACTACTACTAAAAATAAAAAGAATATCCTCAACTCGTGTCTAACTCAAGGTCGTCATGAGATGAGATGAAGGCTCTATATTTATAGAAGTCTGTGAATGACAAGGATGCTGGCCGACCACGCCTGACGCACCATCACAAGGGCGGATGAACAAAATGATTCAGATGAATATGGAGAAATGGTAGAATGAAATTGTAGCAGGGGAAAACGGGAGAAAACCCCCAAGAAAAACCGCCCAAGCTCCATTTTGTCCACCACGAAACCCATATGGAGTGGCCGAGACTCATAAACAGGACCCCAGTGGTGAGAGGCGAGCGTCTAACCGCTTACACCATAGAGCCACCTATATTACAACTACTAATGAGAAATATTTCAAATGTTCTCTTTGTAAGAAGTCACTTAGGCTTAGCAAGGAGACATCATTCAAATTATTGGTTTATAATAAGCCAATCCTTTGTAAAACACATTTGCTCTCTTTGGTTCCATTTAATCAATATTGTATTTAATGTGTTGACCTGCAATACACTATCCTAATGGAATTAGCTGGCAATACTCTGTCCTGGTTTAACTCTGCTACTGATCCACCAGGAAGTGCCGTGTGGTGATCGGAATAAAGAAGAGTCCTTTCATAGCTCTACATTTTGTAAGATATGTTCATATTGGATACCTGAGAGTACAATTGCCCCACTCTGACTCAAGGATTATAAATGTGGGGTCTGGTCCTCCAGGTTGAGCTGAGGCTGACAACCTCGTCCTGTGATAGTGTCGACCTAGTTCCTGTTGACAATCTCAATACAAATAGCAGACTGATCCATAAAGGAAATGACAAATTCCTAAGGGAAAGGAAGCATGAGTTTGAATTTGGACATGGAATGGTTCTGGAAATGGACGAATGGAATATTTTTCTGAGATAGACATGGGTCATTCATGGACTGTATAATCTCATCGTATGTACTGTAGTTATGATCAGAGCCCCCTATATCATGGGCATCACATTTGGACAAAGTCTGCAAGAAGTTTATAATTCTTTGTACATTATATGTGCAACCTCTGTAAACCAGATCACAGAACTCCAGCTTTTGGCTCTGATTGGTAGACAGTTGCCTCTATTTCTTACACCACACTTTCCTTTGTCCACTTCATTGCCCCTTTATCTTTATACTCTCTTCCATTTACTACCTTCCAACCACAACTTAACTCTAGCTGCACCTTTACATCGAACATCTCACTATTCCTCATCCTTCTTTGTTTCAGCTGCTCACCTCTGGATTTCCCTCCCATTTTATACCAAAGTCTGCTTGACTCAAAAACAAGCTCACTCAATATTTCCTTGGACAACATAACCAAGTTTAAGGTATATTTCTATTATTAATTTATATTTTATACCTTCATCTTCAAGCTATTAGTAGAATAAAGTTATAAGTTTATTATTATGTTTATTATTATTATATTTTATTATTGTTACTGTTATTTTATAATATTTTGTACTTTACTTGTCAGGTGTATACTGTCCAAGGACTATTATGTGCTATTAATTTATAATTCATTTGTTAACATCTGTGTAATTTAACCCTGGAGAAGTGGAGGAGAAAACCTTATAATTGTAACTGCATCAGGTATAATAAACCAATTTATTATAACATAGGTAGAGTGGTGCGCCACAATCTCCGAGGATTAGTCACTTTTTTTATATTGTGTTGCTTGGGGAATTTCAAACTCATAGATCATAAATTAATTTTCTCAAAACATTGGATGTTTCTCAGCATTTTTTGATACGTTTCTAGCTGTTCAGGTTCTTTAAATTTATCAATATTTATTTTTTATTCCTTGATTTTCAGTTCATTTTTCCATCTATTTATTTTATCGCTATAAATTATTTTAACAAATAGTGGGGAGAGTTTGCTATTGCCCCACGATGAGTTCTAACATCAATTATACTTGAGGCATTCCTCTTGTCTATTTACCCTTGAAGACATGTTTAGAGCGCCAGGTAAGTTCACTGGAAACCCATTTAAATCTCCCCAGCGCTACTCCGGCTGCATTGGATTTTAAATCTGAATACCCAGACCATGCATACTGCGTTCTATCACAAATGGATTACAGATAGTTTGTTTACCCCGTTTTTTCTTTTAGTAATTTGTACTTTTATGAATAGGAAAGGAATGTGGCCTGCCTACAAACCTCTTTCCTGCAATTTAACCGTTATCTATTGTAGTTTGAAGGCTGTGAAAGTTGACTAATATTTCAATACCCATCTTTTACTAACATTCTCGGTCATTATATTTGAAGTAAACACAAATCATATGTTCTAACAGGAGCGGTAAAAAATAAACAAAATATATAATACTGCATATTATAAAATAAATTAAATTAAACATATAAAAGTATAGGCCTATACGTTATCAAATCATAGAAAGTTCTTGCTATATATCTTCTCAAATTATTATTGATAATGTAAAAAGCAATTTTTCTATAGCACTTTACAAATCTCATCATTACTGGAAAACAAAGCCACAACCTTGTCATGTCGATCTTCTCCTCCCATACCTTTATTGTATTCTAGAATACATTTAGCCTTTATGATTTTTCTTCTTGTTTTCCGTCCTTATTCTTCCATAGCTTCTTACTGGTGTCAGTCATGTCGGCATTTTCGTGTTTGGATGATAATAAATAAATGTCTTTCCACTTCTATGCTAGAAGTCTCCAACTAGATGATGTTGTTAGTTTTCCTTTTTTTTTTCTCTCCAATTTGATGTTCACTAAATCCATAGGCATATTTCTTCTGTTAGATTTTACTGTCCCTAATATATCTCTCATCTACTCAGCTCTAAAAATAAATTAGGAGAACACAATTATAATGTGTAACCTTCCTCTGCTAATTCTAGAACTACACTCTCATCTGCATCTTGTCCAGTGTTTATTTTAATCATATCCTGAAGAGGTACAATATGTTAATCCAAATCCCGCCGTTTTATTCCGTTTAGAGAGTTTGAACTGAACGTGTTTCTAAAAAAGTTAAATTTACATCCATGATATTCGAAAAAATACATTGAAACTACATATATATTTTACTGTAATAAATACCTAAAATATATTATTCTATAAATTATATCTATAATAAACTATACAATACACTAGGACTATATATACGCTTTATATAAACCAGCAACAAATTTTACAGATGGCGAACATAAATTTTTAATCACTAAAGATACAACCAACTTCTTATAGTGTCGGGTTTTAACACGACGAGTGTAGGTCGTGCTTGAGCTGTTTGGACTTTCTACCTGCTCACGAGGGAGGCTCGTTAAAAGTCTCCAATGGGTTAATGTGTGGTCATTCTGATCAGCTGTTAATCCATCAGGGGATCTCCAGGTCTCTTTGTGTATATTTTTCCTAGGAAAACAGGTGGAGCTGATTACCATATTCTTACGGCTGCAAAATGTATGATTCTTTGGCCATTATCATTGGATATTGTATGTAAACTATTGTACCTTTATATATTCTCTCTTCTCCTACTTTGGCATTTAAATCCCCTAATATGATTTTAATATTGTTGGATGGTAAACTGTCATAGGTTCTTTTTAAGTTATGATAAAATTGATCTTTCATATTCTCCTCTGTCGGCGCATGGGTATTGATGATTGATAAATTGAAGAATTTAGTTTTTGGGCGAGTAACACATTATAGGTTTAAATGCTAATACATTTTTCCTCATTGATTTAGTTACAATAAATACCACTCCAAATTATCTTTTTCCAGCTTGCTTCCCGCTCTGGAATATAGTGTGTGTTTTAGTATCATATATGTCATTACCCATCCACTTTGTCTCTTGTATAGCTGTTATTTGTATATTATATTGGTGTAATTTGTAATTGCTGTAGAGAGATTTAGGCTCCCAGTTTTATAAAGGGTTCTAACATTCCAAGTGCCAATTCATAAGTCCATTTTCCTTTGCTTTAGTTGTAGTTGTTGTAGACCATCATTCCGAGGCATGTTGGGTTTCTGAACGTATTTGTTTTTACAAGGTAGGGGTGTCAACCCCACGCCTAACCTCCATCAATCCTGGGGGGTTGATGATTTTCTGTTGGGGGTTTCTCCCTTAGCTGGTACATCCAATTTTTAAGCGTTGGGAACTCGCCTTTTCGCCCCTGCAGTTCTTAGTATTAACCTGGAGCCACGACGAGGACATGGTGCATTGTGCTGGGCAGGAATAGCTTTTCTCAGGTTTTATTATTGTGCACACTCCTGAGGCCACATATTGCCCCAAGCATCAGCTCCTACTGCTGATTTTTCCACTTCACCATTTTTGACATTTCTAAGATGTTCTTTGACCCTTGTTTTCAAATTTTTTTTTATTTTTCCTATGTAAATTTTGTCACAATCCCTGCATTTAATCTGGTAAATTCTTGATATGTTTTCTTCTTCAATTTTATAATTTTTGTTGGTTTTAATTATTGTGTTGAGGTTATATTCATTCTTCAGTTAAACTTTATGTTTTATATTTGAAGGGAAAAAATATAGGCTCAGACTGGGGTTTGAACCCAGGACCTTTCGCATTCTACACGAATGCTCTACCAATTGAGCTGCCTGAGAAACTCTAGTCTAAATGCAAATGTTTCTCTTATATACGCTGTTAATTCCCACGCACCAAAATGCTTCTATCTTGAAATGGTGGCTTCTTATCAAGAAGTCTTTTAATTGGGAATTTTACATTACATTATAAAGCCAATATGGCTTCTTTCAATGCTTTTATTATTCATTCATACATCTCAATGATGGATAAATTATATTTGAAAAGAAAAATATATGTTCAGACCGGAGTTTGAACTTAGAACCATTTTTATAAGAATTAGGCATGAAAAATCCAATAATAGCTGAAAATAGGTTCCAAAAATTATGCAGTGAAAACAAAAAAAAAAAGTCAATCGTGCAGGAACTGCATAAATAAGTGAATTGTTCAGCAAGTTGAATTTACTGAATGTAATGTCAACCCTCAAATTGGACAAACTTAAACCAACTTATTAAATTAATATTGGGAAGCTAAAGCTATTACTATGATAGAAATAAGTAAATTAATAAACACAATTAAATTATTGTAAATCAATGGTAAAGAGAAAAATGTTTGCTGAACGGGAATCGAACCCCGAACCTTTAGCTTTCCGTGCTAATGCTCAGACCACCGAGCTAATCCAGGCTTCATTCCCATCCAAGCAAGAATCCTTCCTTTACCTTTACTCTACTGGCCCCACATTCAATTGCAATGAATCATCATTCACAAATACACAATGAATGGCTTCTACCTGAAGAAGACATGAAGGGACTCCACACAGCTATAGCATTATTTATTAAATTAATATTGGGAAGCTAAAGCTATTACTATGATAGAAATAAGTAAATTAATAAACACAATTAAATTATTGTAAATCAATGCTAAAGAGAAAAATTTTTGCCTGAACCGGGAATCGAACCCGAACTTTAGCTTTCCGTGCTAATGCTCAGACCACCGAGCTAATCCAGGCTTCATTCCCATCCAAGCAAGAATCCTTCCTTTACCTTTACTCTACTGGCCCCA